>JAHREE010000562.1:1716548-1840201 GCA_033628505.1 Tringa tobata
GAAGAGGCAAAGCAAACCTGCTGCGGTACAAGGACGCCTAAGAGCTACACGAATCCTACCGATGTGGCATCCAGAGCTTCCTGTTCCCTTCGGCAGAATTTCGAGGGCATTTGTTGTTCCACTTTGTGTTCTGGAGGCTTTTCCCCTTGTGCAATACTAGCATGCTGGCTTTGCTTCATTAACCATACTTGATTGATATATAACAATGATAATTCTATCCTCTTCCAAGAAAATATTTTTAGAGCTGTTAGATATTCCATGAAGAAGAGATGGACAACTACTGAGTGAAGTACAGTATGAATTAAAAGTTTATTTGGCAGAGTTTGGTAGACTGTGAGCTCCCTTCTTATTAAAGATGTACTGTATGTACAATGTCTTCAGACTTTGTATAGCTCGTAGAGACTACAGTAAAAACCCAGTTACCAACTCCAAAGCTTTGCGTTGTTGGCTCGCTATTTCTTTGAAACAACGGCAAAGCTATTTCTTTCCAGACCAACGCGCGAAGGCTTTTACCTACGGTTTGGCATTTATTTTTTTTTTACGAGCCCATTTGCAATTGGTGAACAAGTATTTCAGCTTAAGCGAATGCCTCCGCGGGCAGCTCGAATGCTCAGGCCCACCCGCACACAAGGAGCTGCCTGGCCATGTTCTCCTATCCCATAGCACACACGGGAGAACAACCTAAATCTAAGCTTCCCCATGGCAGGCCAGGCTAATTCTCGTTGAGAATTCTCATTTGCCACCAGCTAAAAGCATACGCGTGGGCAATTCCATGGCACAGCAAAGGCACAACAGTTTGTGGTAAGCAAACTGTGTCCGAGACCTGTTTCAGTTTCAGGAATCATTTCTTTCAGTTTAATTTTAATCTGTTTCTTACCGAGGTGTATTCAGCTGAGCTGAGATGCTCTCCAGCAAGGATGCATCCACAGAGACACCAATCTACCCACTGCCAGCGGTTTGACCTCACACTTGTAGCTAAGCTGTTGCTGTTCACCATGCAGCCTGGTCCTTGCGTTGCTGAAGAAAGATCAAATCCGAGGGCTGAGACCTGCAAGCCTGGTTCACATTGCCAGGCACTTTTGTGAGCAGTCCAATTAATTTCAGGGGGTTTATTCGGGAGGAAAATTATCTTGCTGGCACACAAAAGTCTGCGCGATCTACCCTTCGGTACACCTAATGCTACCAAATCAAAGAGGAATAGGGAATTGTAAAACTTGTTCTATCCAGTCCAGCTTCATTTCTTTAATATTTCCAATTTCCTTTCAGCCTACTTACCTGTCTCTCACAGGACCCCTTTGGCCATGCTCGTCACTTTTAATTCAATGCAGAGGAAGTGCTGCACTTCCCGACCTAGAATTGGTCAGAATTCTCCCACTAACTTTCTTTCTCCTCCAGGGCAACCACTTCAATCCCTGATGCTTCAAGAGGCAGAAATTTGTCACTGTAATTACCCTGTGTATTAAAGCAGCTACATGACGTGTCACGCCATGCTCCATGCAGGCTTTCCCTGCTGGTCCTTGGCTGATGCTCGCAGTGGAAATGGATATGCTGTTTCCAAGTACTTCTGTTATTTCCCTTCAAAAAGACATGTGAGTGAAAAGTGTCCAGGGAATAAACTTGATTTTCTTCTGTGCACAGAAAGACTAAATAAGAGCATGAGCCTCACCACCAGCTGTAGGTCCAGCAGATGGAGACCAGCCTCACTGGTGGCCCAGGCAATGTATTTTTTGGCCACAGCCACTTGCCTAAACCACAGAAGATACCTGGACCCTAGACTATGTTTTAGGCATGGTCTGTCATGACCATGTGTCCCTAGTCCTGTCATCTCAATTCAGAGAGGACCACTGCCTGCCAGGTTACCTACAGGTAGGTGTGAGCCCAAAATGAGATCATCAGACCAGCTCCAGGCTCACCTGCCACAAGTAAGGAGAAATGCCTCCAAAATAAATCCTTAGCATTTCTCAATTTTACTAGAACAGCACTTTAAAAACCCCAGGACCCTCTAGAGCCCTTGGTGCACTAAGAGATAGACCCTGCCACCAGGAGATAAGTTGATTAAAAGCCAGGACATGTTATCATCCCTTGAATAGGACTGAGGCACACAAAGCTAAATTGCCACTCAAAAATCACAGTGGCAGTCTATGGAAAATTGAGCAGAAATTGAACTTCAGTTTCCTTATTCCCATACTCTGTAAATGATCCACACGCAGCAAACTAACCCCTTTGCCAAAGCCCGAGGTACCACCATTGCGAGGTATCTACCCCGTAGCAGTGCATCTGGCATGGCCCAGACTGTGAGCAGACAACAATGCTTATGCCTGTGTCTATGAAATATGCCTGTTGAGATTGGGAAATATTAGACTTGCTAAAATATGAGGAAATGTTGTCATTACCACAGCAAAGTTTCTTAGAGATGTTTATGAATTTTTCTTTGCCAGTAGGCAGCCTCAAATATCACCACACCAAATTCAGTAAACATCTGCGGCTCTTTGAAGTTGCTGCAAAAATCTGTTCATGAAGTGTGGCACTGAGAAATTGCTGTTTTAATTAAAATGTTTTAGAGGGGAATTAAGGCCTTTGCAAAAATAATGACTTATAAAACATGAAGTCAAATTAAGAGCCGGATACAGCTAACCTTCATTGTTTCAGTGAACCAAATTGAAAATAATAATAAAAAAATTCAACCAGCCTGGAGTCACAATGATCATGTATTTCAGGGATATGCTCAGTAACGCAGCATGTAACGGGGGATGTCAGAGCTGCTTACCTTGGCCAGTGGAACCCCAGTCCATTGCAGTGGTGGAGTGAATGGGTCCCACATCCTCATGAGAGAGTCATGCCGTTCTCTGCACAATGTTAAAAGTTATTTACATCATCAGAAGAGAAATTTAAAGTTCCTGCTTTCTGGCAAAAGTCTAGACAGAGACATTCAGGGGAAAAAAGAAAAATATTTGTCAATGCATCAAAGATAAACTTAGATTTGTCAGTGTTTCTTCTGCAGATGTGTGAAACCAAGTTATGTAAATCTAAAATGTACAAGTTCGAAAAAATACTGGAAAAAAAAAAAGTAGCTTCCATCTGCCTATTGATTCCGAAAATCTAGATTATGTGCTTCTGTCCAAAAAAATCTCTGGTAATAAAAAGCTTAGTGTGGTATGACTTGATATTGCTTTGAATATGCTACATCCTATAATTGAAGAAAGAAGACCCATGGAGAAATCCAACTGCTATGGCCAACAGTGACGAACAGCGTGATCTGCACCCAAACCTGGCACAGAGAGAGGCCCATGAAAAATTACTGAAGGTGATACAGTTTGTGATGAGTGATGCTTTTATCAGACCTATTGATCGACCATTAACAGCATTTGCAGATACTTTCAGTGGTGTATTGCTTGTATATTTTCCTATTACAAAATGATTAGTTATGTTTCTAACTCTCCTCATTTGCCACTTTTCTGTTTCACTGTATGGTCCAAATATAATTACAGATGATAGAGAAGTTCTAAAGATAAATATACCTTGGCTTGGAAAGGACATCCACTTCATCTGAAGGTGGCAGTCTTTGTTTCTTCTTGAGTGGCAGGACAAATATTGTGGCTTAAAATGAGCGTCTCTTCTATCAATAGCTCAGTCACATCCCAGTAAGCAGGGTTTGGAGCTTGCCTGACAAAGAAATGGGTCATGCTTCTTTGCTTGGTATTCTATTTTTTTGTCAGAGAAAAATAGAAATGCATTCCACAAATAATCTTTCAGGTAGACAGAAGGAGATGTGTGTACAGGGCAGTTGGTTTAAGGCTGTCAACACTTTTTCTAGCTCACCGGTTTGAATTCAGATCATAGGCCTGACACATATTTATGGTTCCTTCTCTGAAATGCTCCCACAGTCAAAACACTAAACTTCACAAATATTTATACTTTATAAAATGGCGCTACTCTGAGGAAAAGAAACTGAATCCTCTGCTTTGCAGGTAGGAAACAAAGACTCGTAAGATTTGAGACCTGTCCAAGGTTATGCCAAAAAACTTCAGCCAAACCAGTAGTAGAACTGAGGACTCCTGGATTTAGGTCATCATTGCAGATGGTTCATCTACTGTTCACATCAGTGAAATTTCACTGACAGCAGACCCTGGCTTTTAGCTCAGGCCACAGAGAGCAGAATTAGGGTGTCTGCAGTCAAGTGTGGACAATCGCTCCCTTCAGCTGGGATTTGCAAGCCACTGATGCATGGAAGACCACCACTGGATCTACTCCAACATCTCCTGCTCCCACAGGGACACAGTCCTGCCCTAGTTAGGTTTCATGGCTCCTGAGCATAAGCTGCTTTGAGCCTTTCAGATCCAAGCAGAGATAAGAAAAGGCACAGAAGTGGCAGTGCTTAACCCTCATGTGCTGAGAAATAGATGTAGCCAACAGTCCGTCTTTGGGACGTCACAATTTCTCAGAGTTGCCCATCTCATAGAAAGATGTTCAGTTAAAAGTTAACTTTGAACAGAAAAAGCATACATTCCCTGACACCAGAAAGTGCCTGAACCAGCCAACAAGAAGCACAAATAACTTTTTCTCAACTGAAAAAAAATGAGCACCACTTCCAGGGGAGTAACTAAGTCATGGGGGAAAAAAAAACATTTTGTTTTTGACAGATGTTCATCTGTGGGCTCACTTGGCAGATCTTTGACCTTTTGCTATTGCTTGATGAGTACCTCTAATTCCTGAGTGTGGCTTTAAAATGTACAGAGATCTTTCCCATGTGACAGGACTGGGTATGACATCTTTTCATCCAGCACTCATGGTCAGATTATTTTTGTTTTGCCACCACACGGTAATGCAGTCAACTTTGTATGCTCAGAGACAGTATACGTGTTGGAGCATCAGGTTACTGACCTGGTTCCCATTATTTCTCATCAGCTTTCTGTCAGATGACTGTCCTTGATTCAGTTGGAAAGGAGGGCTAGAGGCCCACCTAGATTTGAAGCCAACTACCCATAACCTAAGATATTGCTCAGGTGAATATGCAATTTCTTCCTCCCACCTGCCATTCCTCTTCATTTCCTATTTCATTCCATTTTCATTTCATCCCATCCCCTCTCTTTCACACCACTTAATTATTTTCATCCATCTCTATTAGTCCTTTATCAGCACTACTGCCCCACAGACTAAAGAAAAACAGCTGTGCTGTCAAGACCCAATTCAGGGAGCTGCTCCCCCCAACAGCAGTGATTTATGTGAGCTTCTTTCTTTCTCTTTTTCCTCTGTACTTTGGAAGGCGAGATCCCAACCTCACTGCAGCTGCTGTGCTGGCAGCTCCCCGTATTTACGCTGCCCACACCAGCAATCCCCAGCTCAGGGCCACAGGGTCCATCTCAGTTGTGCCCCAGTGAAAAAAGCAGATGCTCCTGGTACTTGATTTGCAGCGGAGGAGTTAATTGTCAGCTCCTCACCTTCACTGCACCTGTCCTGTTTGTTGCTTCTCCTACAGGCTCATATACCTTGACCAGAACTGAGAACTCAGCACACTGACTATTGAGGGCTTGCCATTAGTTTATGACTCTGCAAGAGGACAATTTATCACTATTGATTTGATCAGACTTTTCTCAGACTTGAAACAGAGACTGAAGAACAGGCCAACTTGCTGTTAAATGCGCGATATGGGTTCTAAGCACAGACATGTTAGGTTTTTTTCTGGGCTCTTTCTTTTTCCTGGTGCTCTTTCAGTTACATTTTGTTTCTGAAAGAAACTGCTATCTAGACTTGTGGAGCCTACATGGTATCACCTCATGCAAAGTGGGGTCTGAGTTTTTACAAATCTGGCACCCAGTCCCAAAAGCCCTACTGGTATCTCACAGACACTGATGTAAAGCAGAGAAACGGTTGGGCTGAAGCCAATGATATCTGTCTCCCTCTGCTTCAAAAAAAAAAAAATCTTCCCTGAAAGTATCTTTGAAACAAAACATCAACATTAAAAGAATTCTGCAATTAAGGTGAAGAACCTTAATACTGGCTTAATGCTGAAGATCAGCTAAAAATCCTAAAATACAAAATGCACTTGGCTCCGAAATTCAAACCCTTAGTCAAATCTTCCACTAGCTTTGCTTTGGGAATAGTAACTGATGGGTCGAATTAAGACCCATGTAAGTCTTAGTAATGAACATCAGCAGGGAAGGAGACCTATCAATCACAAAGGCATCCCTGCCTCTCTATGCTACCTCCAGGCCCTCTCCAGCTTTTCTTTATTTCTGCCAATGGCAAGTTTAGCATTTAGCACTGAGTGCCTGCTACCAAAGGGGCTGCACTGGATCCACTGTAAGCAGAGTTTGGTAACATATTTGTTCAAAGCTGCTGTCCTGGTTTGAGGACCAGCCAGTCCAGCCCAAACCATGACAGCTGCTCAAGACGAATGACCATGCTATGATGGTTTTCCTTAAGCAGCTTGGTTGTTTTCCTCCATCCAGTTTGGCCACTAGCCTCTCAAAGACATATAAGCTGAGTAACGACTGCTAGAGCAACAAAGAAGCGTCCCAGTCTGGATGTCTACCTTCAAGAGACAGCTTCAATGAATGCTTCATTCATTTGGCTTCATTTTCTTCTGGCCTTGACTTCTAAGAACTGATGGGCTCAAAACAGCACAAACAGTGACTAGATAGAAAAAAACCAGAGGAAAACTGCAGCAGCCCTACTTGGTGTGCCCTTGTGCTGCTTTCTCCTGAGCTGCCATAGGATAAAAGCAAGACTCAGAAAAGCAAGGATGGGGAGAATTCTGGCACTCAAAGCCCTAAAACTGTTACAAGCCTATAGTGGGCTTTTCTGCCCAGCTGTGCTGGGATGTGATTACTATAAGAATATCATGTTGTCTGTTAGCTTTTTTACTCTCTCAGCACAAGATTTCTAAATATTATTATAGCCTATCTCCTTTTCAGGCCATCTCCACCCTGCCTTTGTTCTCGGCAGAGAAAATTATATTCTGCTTACACAAAAGCCTATTCTTTTACTCAACATACAAAACAAGACAGATGATAAGAGCCCGTTGGTCTTATTCAGCAAAGCTAATCTCATCGCTTGCTTCACCAAGAGATTATAAACAGTATTCCATCCTACTGCCATAATTGAAACACTATTTTTATATCCTATCTTTTTTTTAATATCAGATAACTTTTATTTGTTTACAGCTCTAGCTCTTTTAACCTGCTTCTAATTCTCTGATTTGAGGAGAATTGAATGGAGATTTCAAAATGGTGGGCCCAATCTTACCATTTTTCCCTGTAGATGTTGTGTCCATATAATCTGAGACTTCCACCCTGAAATGCTCTTTCCAGCAGCACCTTGTTCCAGTCAGCATCATCCCTGGGCAGCAGAATCTGAAACCAACTGTGAATTAATAGTCCAGGCATTGACATATTGTACAAATTAAAATACATGTTAGACGGTTTAATATTTCATGCTAGTTTTATCCTTCAGTCACTGACCCCAATGGAGGGTACAGTAAAATTTCACCAATGCCCAGCAGGGTTAGGGGAAAGACAGGGACAGGAGCAAAATGGGCAAGTGTTACCTATACACACACACAGGGATTTACCTGCTGCCTAGAAAGATTCTGCAGACTGAAGTTTCTGAGTTCACCCCAGAGGACTGAATAGTAAGAATTGACACCCGTTTACTGCCAAAGTACTTCAGTTTTCCTCATAAGTGGATTTGACCCAGAGTATTTGCTGGTTCATAATGTTGGTTTGCAGCCCCACTGCTGAGTTTAACTATTGGGGAGAAAAAAAAAAAACATTATTCATATTGTGGCTTTTGGGACTGCTTGTTACGTATGAGCTATGAGACCTTGGAGTTAAAGATGGCCCTCAAAAGTTCTCAAATGTGCCACAGTGAGTTTTCTCAACAATAACATCTTGACTGTGCATCTAGCAGCAACATACAAAAAATACTTATGATGGGATCACAATACACTCCTTTTGCCACCACAGAGTAAAGCTGCAGAGTGAAATAAGGATGACAGGTTTTCTTATACTCAGTGCTGTTCAGGATCTGGGCACAAAATAAAGAAGATCAGCCTAAAATTTTGAAAAATGGTTTCACACATAGTTATCATTGATTTCTAGTCCATGTGCTCCTCCCTTAATACACTCCACACATCTATCTGGAGACTACACAAACTCCACCTTGAAGCACCTCCTGTTGCAATAACTTTCAAAGCCTTGACACTTGCAGAGGTGCTCCAAAAGCCACCCATACCACATGAAGTGAGTGTAGACCTGGTCACTGTGTTGCTGTCTCCAGGTCCCTTCCCACTGCTCCCTGTAGAATTTGACCAGAATAGCTATGAGAGCGTTGTTCTCCACAAATTGCTGTGAAACATGAAAGTCATCTTATGCCTGAATAATTGAGGCACTTGTCTCTACCAACAGCCAGTTGCTTTCTGTAGTCCTCATTAACCCACAGCAGCCCTATTTCAACTGATCTAATTAGTCCCTTGCAATCAAAGGCAGTGGTTTGGGTAGAAGAATTGAAAAATGGGAGTTCACAACAGGTAAAGTTCTTGATCAGGATTATTATTATTTTTTCAAATCAAACCCAAAGTTTGCATAATGAGATTTCTGGGAAGATATTACATAGGAAACCCTATTACAAAGGAAAACCAGTTGTTCATCACTAATTGACTGCATCCTTCTCAGGCCCTTTTTCACAGACTCCTAGAATCAGGATTTCTGAGCACATACAAGCCTAGCATTAAGTTAAATGAAAATTGAAGAACTGACCTGAAAGCAAAGATTACCAACCTTAACTTTCAATTTATCGGAACCTTGCAATGATTTAAACACAGGCTGCTCTGCTGAAACACAGACAGTTTCTACCTGCAGCTCTCGATTTTCTTGACTGCTCTACAATGCACAGGCTAAACTGAGCGTAAAACATTAACCATGCAAGATACCCTGCACACCTCAGTGGTAACTTTCCTCACCAGTTAGCACTAAGATGTCCCAAGACACAGGTGAACCCATCAAACGTAACTTCACATCCAGTGGTGGGAATGATATCGGCTCTTCAGTTTCAAGTTTATGCAGTGTAGAGGCAAAACAGGCTGAAAAAAAAGTGGACATGTGTGGACAGTAGAAGATCCACATCTCACAGATGACTTGCATATAAAGAGAGTAGATACAATGGCTCTGCTGATCATTTCCTTAGGATTTAGAGAAATGAGCAACTTGAGCTTTACAGACTTCATGGTTGCTTGATCTCACTACAGTAAACAGCTCCATATTTTTCCTTTTCATGTTTTATCCTGAAGCAACAGAGCATTACATTAATTGACTTGTCTTATTAATTCAATAAGCTGCTTCCAAGATGAAATGCTTAGCTATGCTTGCTTGTTTTTGGCACTTTTTGGTTGTTGGAAGAAAAGCTTTAAGGCTAGAATTGCTCTGATGTTTTCCACAGTTCACTGAATAATTTTATGCACTACTGAAGACTTGCCACATTTGGAATTGCTACAAACTGCTAGTTTTTCATCATATTATAATTTAATTCACACTTTTAGTATGATAAGAAAACATTTAACAGTTTGCATATTAGAGAAGTGTATTTGTTCTACCATAAAGTTGTGGTTAAGAATTCGTTATAGGTCATTCCTTCCTAGGATTTATAATTTGGACATAAGATGCATTTAGAAGATTAAAGATGACATAGAAGCCACCCCATTCAAATGAATTATATGCAAGAAAATTCAGGGAGAAAAAATTGACCTTGCTGTAAATATATAGAAAAAATAATTTACTGCGAACTTGAATAAGATTGAGACTATTTTACTATTTCAGCAAGTTATTAGAGGGGAGGCGAACACATTTTAAACTTAAAGAAACTTGAATCCCAATAAACATATCCAATACTCCTTTAGGGGAAAATACTCATGTAACTCTGCGGATTCTTAGATTTCAGCTTCTTCAGGAAACATGAACTCTGGGTTTGCCTTTCAACTGGTGAAAAGCTGATTTTTTTTTGGTCTGTGAACTGAGTGAAAATGAAATTTCTCTTTTTTGCTGAGCTTGTTCTGTTTCAAGAAGGCTGGCCAGGGGCTGACAATGTTCTTTCCTTTGGAAACTCTCCTTCTATCCATTGCCTGACTCTAGGCTGTGCCCCTACAGTCTGTTTCGAAGCAAGGTAGAGCATGGTCATGATTGCTTAGCACATGGCACGCACCTTGGAGTGGCACGAGCATGATTCAGCTTGTTAATGTCACCCTTCAGCAGCCATCATTGGTGTCCATCAACCTCTCCATGTCCCTTGGGGGGTCCTGTCACACTGTGAGCTATTACCCTAGAAGTAAAATGCTATCTCCATATAATTTCTTGGACTTGGAGTGGAAGCTCACAGTGAAGCCTCAATGGTGAGGTCTTTGAAGGGTAACTGAATATTCTCCCTCCGCCTGCACACTGCAAAGGGCTGTGGGCATCTCCAGCTTCTCTGAGGAGGAAAGGGGGTGAGCAAGTCCTCATCAGGGCTTACTTCTCAACCCGTAGGTACAACTCCCTAAAGTCTTGCTCCACTGCATGGCACTCACCAGAGCCCCTTACAGAGCTCCTGGAGACAGTGCTGGATTTAGCTGCTTCAAGAGCAATGCTGGACACAAATAGAATGAAAAATGGGATGCTACTAAAAGGACTCGGTCCCTGGAGAACCCAGTCAGTTGTTCCTGCTCCTAGGGGTAGGAAGGTAAGTCTGCAAAACCTATTCTTCACACCCTCCCACATCCGCAGCAAGCAAAATTTTGTCCCCCAGCAATAAGTCTGGCAGCTTGTGCTTGGAGATAATGCTGGGGGTCGGGGCAGTGATTCCCACCAGCCCCACATAGGTTGGTGCAATGGATGACAAACCTTCTTCTCACCACAGAGCCAGTTACAATCACTGCTGCAGCAAACCCAGTCTGGTAATCACAAAGCCTTGAGTCAAGATAAAGACTTTGCCTGCAGTGAGGTCCTATTTTTAAATGAAGGTTATTGATCAGCTTTCTGGCCTTAAGAAAAGAAATCAAAACATAATTTATGCTCAGAGCGACCTGTAGGTGTTTGCACAACAATTAATACCCACAGTTATGGTAATGCAGCTGGACACAGGGCAATAGATCTGTTCCCTGAAACATTTTACCCTCACAGCCACTACCTCTAACTCTTCATTATGTGTCCCCGTACTCATTGCATTTCAAAATTATCATACTAAGCAAAGCTCAATGCATTGTTTAAATGAGTAAGGAACATCTGGTAAGCTGAGACTGCTGGGACTCCACGGACAGATAAAGTTGTAGCATTTTTCCTCTGTATATGGAAATGCATTGTAAATGAAATCTACAAATCGTTTGAAAAGGCACAGGTCAGAAAGCAGGTGGAAAAATGCCATCATTTGTGCCAAGGTCAAGTTCCATGCAGCTTAGCGTGAAGTCGGTGCATTTTCATGCATTCAGTCACAAAGCAGTGTAATGTTCACTCATTATGTTGTATTTTAATGTTTTTGTAAAGATGCTTGTGACATCATTTTCTGGCCTTCATGATAAAACTGACAAATCTTGTGAGTATGAAATTATTTCTCTCCCAACCCCATTTCTTTCTTTCATTTACTTTAAAGAAATGTGGGATAATACTGAAATGTGAACCTGGTGTTACCTGAGACTGAACCACTGCCTGCTGATCTACCTTAGTTTAAAAAAAAAAGAACAAGTTGTGCAGTAGGCCATCTGCCGTAAAACGTAAATGTCTTGTAACAGCAATGAGCCGAGAGCCATGAACCACTTAGCCTGAGGGAGAAGATGTTTCAGCAGGGTAAGCAGCAAGGAAAGGCTCAAAGAGACGGGTGACGCTCCCTTTCAGCTCCAGCTGCCGCAGCGTTGAAGGCCAGCTCTCCGCAGCCTGCTAAATTCCTGCACAGCCTGATAGCTCCTGCTGTGTCACCTCTTCACCTTTGCTTTCATGCAGAGAGATTGAACCCTTGGGAAGAGAAGAGTCGCTTTTGTCTGAGTTACTCTGTGGTCAGACATCCTCCACAACCCACTGTGCCAGGAGAGGATGTTGCCATACCTGGAGGTTATTGCCACCTCCCTGCCAAAGACGATCTGCCTCCCTAACGTGCCAGTGGAACGCTGGCACAATTTCTCTGACTCAAATTTGGGACTTCTCTTATGTTGGTAGACCTGAAGTCCTTGCAGAAAGCGAGGAGAGGGCACTACTAGCTGGTGAGACTGTAATGTTTTGCAGACCAGAGCTGCATCTGGAAGGCAGTGATGCCACAGATGTGCCAGCACTGATACCCATCCTACTGATGTTATTCCTGTCATACATAAGGCTATGTGTGTGCAAAACATTCATGCACATTTGGGCTTTTGCCTTTGCATGGCAAAGGGGCAAAAAGGCATCTGGGAGTGCACACCCGACATCTCTGCAAGTTTTACCACCATTTTCTTCCAAACTCTTAATATACTCTGTATCCCATGTACATCTGTACATCAGGAATTACTCCAGCCCACCTTGCAACCACAGCTCAAATGTCAAATAGGATTAAAATGAACTGGTAGGACATTTCAAACTGTTTACTGTGGAACGGAGCTAATAACAAAAGACAGGCAGCTTTCAACAAAAGGTGGGGTTATCTCAGGTCACAACAGCTAGATGGGATCATTTTAAAACTCCAAAGGGAAAAATTTAAGAAAGTGTCTTCCAGAAAAATCCCTTCTCTTGTTACCATTTCAAGAACAAGCAGCAAGACCATTGCACCTTTGTTTTGTTGGTGCAATAATGGTACTAAGTGCGTGGGAAGATTGAGTGCTAATTGTTTATTGGGTGATCAGTGATATTCCCAGGTGGATGCAAATTAAGAGGTTGAAAGGGGATAAACGATTCTGTGGATTCCTCCTTTCAAGAAATCATTTAAACAGAGGCATGAATAAAAAGAGTAGCAGGACTGAATCTGCAGATGGCTCCGGTGTCAGGGAACATTTATCTGAAAGCCATAAAAATGTGACAGTCTCCTGTTTTCCCAGGCCATTTAACTTCATCCTGATGACTGTTTTGAGGTAAGACAATAATCAATGTAGAAGGGCACACCTCCTTTTTAGCACAGCAGTGGGCACCAGGAGAGCAGCGCTGCATTTATGGCACTGTCTCTCCCACAGCTGCTTTCCTGGTGCTGCTGCTGCTCCTCCATCCACCGGGTGATTCCCCCAGGTAATAACACCCAGCAGTTCTGCTGTAGTGTCCGTCCGACTGCCCCAGCCTCTTCCCCGTACTGTCCCCATCATCCACGTGTGGCTCATCAACTTGGCCGGTCCCTTTCTGGACCTGCAGCTCCCACAGCAGCTTTTGCCAGCACCTCACTGCTCACTATCCGAAGAAATTTCCTTTTAAAAGCCTCTAATCCTTATTTTGAAGGACATGGCAGACAGCGTTGTCTGCATTTCCCACTCTCATTATTTGGTTACCCATAGCCATGTCCCTCACACTCAGTTTTCTCCCCTCCAGACTGAGAGCTCCCCTTTGATTTGATGTTGTGTCTGAGGATATATCTGTTTTAAGCCACTGGCCCAAAACCCATCTGAGGATAATCCATAGCTTTGTGCCCACAGTTTTCACAGCTCCTGCCCCCATCTCAGGAGGCCTTTTATCTCCCTGAAGAAGAGGCAGCCCTGGAGCCTCTTTTTTAGCTACCCAACATGGAGATCTGGGGTATGGAACAACAAATTTCCATCCCTTTGAGCAGGGCTCAATGAAGCTGAGGAGAAAGGAAAAAAGATGCCCCATATCTGGACAAAACACATCTTCTGGCTCAGGAAGGTCTGACACAGTTTCTACCAGCTGAGGGCTACGAAGGATGGTAGAGAATCACTCTGGCAGTTCCCTTATATAAGATTATCTGACATAGTTGATATTAATCGATGCCCAAGGGCAAAGTGACCGATATTAACCCAGCTACCCTCTCAATGCCATGAAAAATAAGTCCACCCTTTGTATATTCCTAGGACAAGGAAATTTAGCTAGAAACAAAGTGTTTAAAAGACTGCATTTGTCAGACTGATCCTGTTTAATTAAACAGGAAATTGCAGGGCAACTAAATCAATCTTTACAAAGAAAAGCTGTTTGTCTGTTTACAGAAGAGAAACTTGTGGTGATTTATCTTAAAGAATGTAATTGCCTAATGATTAATAGTGACCAGAGATAGTCAGAGGGAGGAAATGAGGAGTAGGAGTGACTTCTCTTGGTACACATTTGAAGCATGGCAGAGCTATATGCCCCTACCACAGTAAGTACTAAACAACCAAAATTTCCTGCTTTATAGCAAGATACTGCTGTTCTTCCTCTAGTTTCTTCTGTTGATACAGAAGTTATATCACCACCAGAGAAATCCAGATAAACTGGTAGATCTTTGGGTTCAGATATATGTTTGGGTTTTTTCTTTCTGTTCATGATAATACGAAGTCATATTTTCACCTTCACAGTTCTCATCTGGCCCCACTGCCTTTTAAATGCAGGACTATAAAAAAAAAATATGTGTTGCCTGCCAGGGCTGGAGACTTATTTTGCTTTGCCTGAGTTTAGAGCGGATTCGGAGCTGCTGCAATACATGGTGAGTAGATAAGGCTCTCAAAAGCAGAACAGATCTAATGTGCTGGTCCACAGGCAACCTTTGTCTGTCCACAGGCTACCTATGGCTGTCTGTAGGCAACCTACAGCTGTTTACAGGCTACCTATAGCTGCCTATGCTGAGGCAGTGTACACGCACATCTCTGTATATGCATAATGGCACTGGATAGCCTTAACTGTGGATATATCTTCTTTATCATAGAGACACGATGAAGCCAGAAGCAGCTCTTATTGTTCCTAAAAACAGATAGGAACTAATACTTGAGGGACATTTGGCCTTCAGATAAATCTATCATCTTGCCTAAAAGGACAGGCTGTGCTTTTCATAACATGATCAGGGTCTTCCTGCAGCCATTCATCTCAGGATATCCTCAAAATTATAGATCACTGGTGACAGGATAGACAAATGAGCATGTCAGGGTTATTTTTTCATTATATTTATTTACTCGTGCGCTGAAGTATTCCAGCCTGACAAAAAAAGTGTGAGTAGACAGTGGGATGATTTGATTGTCCAGAGAACAGCTAGTTCATGGATAGTTTCTAATAAGGCTCCTTTATTATACCACTAACGCAGCACAACTTTCCATTTCAGGGATCCTCGCTATCTCACAAGGTCTCTTCGTAAATTGCCATTGTTTATCAGCTTTGTGGTCTCCAGGAATGAATGTTGGATGATGTGACCATTTCTACTAAAAGTAAGGGTTATTTTCAGAGTCCAAGTCATAGATTTGGGACCCTTCCCTCTCCAAAACATGTCTAGACCATGTCAACACAAGCTGATGTTCAGCCTGAATGACCAGTTGGTGTCACCATGTTTCAGAGATGCCCAACATTTGGCACATCTCAGGAGCACACTAGTTTGAGGCGACCTGCTGGCACTTACCTGCCCAGTCTGAGGAACAGGAGGGGCACAAGGACCCACCTTGTGCTGTAGCTCCAACATTGGTCGGTCTCTCCCAGGAAGCATGTCCTCAAGCTGCCCCACCATGACATGTTGAACAGCACTGGGAAGAGTGCTCTGCTAAACTGTATGCACTTAACTGAGACTACAAACACACAGCCACTCTTTTGGAGGACTGACTAAACGACTTGAGAGCTTGATGGACCCTGATTGAACTCAAGAGCATCTGATAAGGTCAGTAACAGCATCCTCTGCAGTCACATAGAGAAATCCCATCACAGCCAAACACAGAAGTGCCATCCATGCTGTTCCTCTCTCCTCTCCAAGCAGATTAACAGGTGGAAACAATTTCTATTCACTTGGAACGGGTAGAGGTGAGAATAAGAGAGTAACCTTTTAACGAGCTGTAGTTTTTTGATTGCTTATTAGGAAATGCAGGCAGAGGTCTCACAAACCAGTTAGAAAGCCCTGATTAGTGAAACCTCACAGTTTAAGCAAATGAGGAGTGTTTATTATTAACCTAAGGTGGCTTGCACTCAGATGAGAGTTTGAAAGCCTAGAACTCCTCTGAAAGAGGTGTCTTAAACTTGCCCAACATGTCAAAGGACTAATATTACAAATATTTCACTATTTTGCTGTTGTAGCTGAACTGAAGCAACATACTGCTCGTTTTTTCAGCTCAGTCATGTTTCATCTGCACCTCCAGCAGGACAGCTCTGATCCCAAGAGCTAATGCTCTTTCCCTAGGAAAGTGCTTTGCTGGCGTTTCAGTCCTTTACATTAAAGCACACGTTATTCTCTCAGCTACACATTTTTCCCCCATTTCTTTTAAATGACTGGAGGAAAATCTGGTCTCAGTCTGTTGTAGAAAGGAATCCATCTGGTTTTAACCCATAACCTTTTTGTGCTCTACTGACCTAAAAGACTGCTGTCTATAAGGCAGACTCACATTTTAGAGCATCTATCTCCATAATTTAGGGATGGTCATAAAACATTGTCAAAGCACATCTGCTCTCTTTTCCCACAGATCACACACTGATTATTTATAGGCAGCATCCTAGCTACCTGTCTGATGAGTGCTTTCATTACTATGCCTCTGCATGGCATAGACTAATATTCACAGATTGCAGTATAAATTCCCTATTAAATCCTAACCCTTGTAATTACTCAATCCTAAATACTCTCATTTCTTCCTCTGTAGGTTCCAAAAATATCTAGCACATGAGGATCTCACAGCCACCCTCACTGATCCCCTGCCACCACTTAATTGAATTATAACACCATAAATAATCTGGAGGCTATCTCAGAGGCACCCCATACAATTTTCAGGGATGCTGCCTGGCGGGTGACCTATTTGGAGAGGTGCAGACAGGTTTCTCGGGATTTTCTTCAAGCTGATTATCTCCATATTCCCTGATGGGCCTTTGCTGCAAAAGCATTACCAAAAAAAAAAAAAAAAAGTGTTAAACTATTTAATTTATTAACAGCTAGTCCCAAACCAAATTCCCAAGATGGAGAAATACTGAGCAGATAAACCTAAACTTTTGGAAATGAAAGCACCAGGACAGCAAAGTGTTTTAAGATGGGGAGCTGAGTTTTGCAGCTAAAGACCATCTTCAGGCAATGAGTGGATTATGGAGCCTGTGCAGGGAGCCAAATGCAGGAGGCACTTATTGCCGAGTACCTTCTGGCATCCACAGACATAATCTCCCCAAAAAGAAGATTTCCACCACAAAGAAAGAGATGCTTCACATATACAGCCAGAAACATGGTTGCTTATCTGAATTAAAACTTCAAGGGCATTAAGGCTAATCTATTGGCAGCAGTGGGTCTACACTTCAGGTAGATGGAGTGCTTGTGCTGTATTGTAGCCCTGCAGCCACTCAGCAGCAGGCATTCAGAAAATTGCTCTTCTCTTTGCTTGCCCAGCTGCTGTATAGATGCCTGCCACACTTGTGAGACAATAGATGCGGTACCAGAGCAGCCCAGCATCCTGGCTGCATCCCCACAAGTGCTATTGTATTAAGCAGAGCTCTGCAGAGTGGATCTACACAACACGCGGCTCCTTTTGTTATCAGCATGCACAAATGAACATCTTCTGCTGTCCCAGGAAGAGATGTGGCCTATGGTCCTGAAGAAACCTTTTCCTATCTGTTTGTTCCCCAAGAAGCATGTGCTGCTCTCCTGTGAGCCGGGCCAACGTGAAGAGCCTGCTGGCACCGAGCATGAATGAGTGCCATTCAGAAGCAAAAGGCCATGCACTTTGAAGCATGACAACCATTTCATTATCTACCTGCCTTATCCCTTGTCCTGGTTTGAGGACACCACCCCTACTTCACTTTGTTCTCCACTGGGCTCAGACAACTCGGTACATTCTGAGCCCACTTTTGCTGAAATAAAACATGTATATTCTTTTCCCACGCTCACTTCTAGAGGAATGTGTATACTTGCAGGAGCCCAGCACCTGCCTGAATGCCGTGGCTGATCCCTTCTGTGCCAACATCTCTGGCCAACCGACACCTCTCAGCTCTAGCCCCAAGTGCTGTTCCCTCCTTCTGCATCATTGAAAGGGGAAGAGGAAGTATTGCAGCTGTTTTCTTCATTAAACTGGAAAGCCTGTCAGCCTCATCAGTATTTGTAGAACTGAAAGACTGGAGAGCTGACACCAGGGTGGGTAAAACAAATCCCATAATAGGGAAGTGGCAACTTAATAAAACACCAGCACTACCAAAGAGCATCAAACCTTCGGTCACTCAGTCCTGCGTTCTTGGCAGCAGAGTCTATCCAGAGCTTTTACAGCAAGACAATCTCTCTACTGCAAGAAGTTCTTGCTTTCTCCCCATATGCATCACCTCTGATACATTCAGCACAGGATGAACGTGATCCCCCAGCTGGTTTACTCACCCATAAACATTGGGAGTATTGGTGACCAAGGTCTGATGCTCCAGTGTTTAAAGATTTTAACAATTTTTTGCCACAGCTGAGAACTGGCACTAATCTGGAGTAGCAAGCAATGAAAGAGCAGACAGGCAGTGTGAGCTTTCTCACAGAAACTTGGCTGGGCGGATGTGTGAGCACCACAAGGCACCTCTGAAAGAGAAGAGATGGTCTTGTAAGCCAGGAACAGGGCTAAGTGTTCCCAACCTTTGCTAAAGATTTCCTCCAGCACATCATTTAACTTCTTTTTAACATTAATACTCTCTTTAGGCTCCTCTTTCCCTCTGATGAGTATGTAAACGCTTCCCATCTGCATTTTGGTTCTCTCTCTCAGGTAATGGAGAGGCTGGGGAGGGAGATCCCGGAAAACGGGGTACACGCATCAGGCTGTGACTCACAGGGTCTGCAGCCAACAGGAGGCTGGTGGTGGTGAGGTCACATGCTACGTCCACTACCAGAAGTTCTCCCAAAATAATAAAATTTAGGAGAAAAGTGGGCTAATGAAGCTGCATTAAAATCTCTGTGTAAGTACACTTAGTGAGAACTAAAATTGGCCCAATAGTGTAAGCATCTGTGTGGATGCTCTTAGCCTGCAAATAAACTTAACCTGGCCAGACAAGGCTAAATAAAATCAAATAATGTTTTCTTTGCCTCTGCTTGAGAGTGTTCATATAATTGTCAGCTCTCTGTTAGCCTGCAATAACTTGTCTCTCTTCCAATGTGACCAAACCAAACCAAACTGAGACAACCCGTATCCTGAGCACATTCACACTGGGCCCTAATTCAGTTTAACACATCTACTGAGAGTTGACACATTTGATAATAGATGAGAACAGCTTGTGAATGGTTACAGAGCAGGTTAGAAAGCTTCTTGGCTTACTGCTGTTTCTCGGGGAGACTGTCCGGCACAACCACGGTGCTTTGACTATTTACCATACAAACTGGTGGGACAGGTCTGCTGTGGAGCATCTCCCACCTTCTTCCTACAGCCAATTCCACATTCATTGCTCCTACCTGTTCTCCACGTATACAACACCACACTTTGCAGTGGGAAGGGATGCGACGTGGTGGCCCTCACTGCCATGATGTGCAGCTGAGGGTTTTGGGTTCCTTTCTTCTTTCTCCCTGGCCCCGTGGCTGCTTCTTTGAGTGCCCCGCACATGCGAGCAGGGATGTGTGTCTGCTGCCAGAGGATCACGAAGGTGTTGAGACCCGATGTTTTTCCCAGCCCCTCTGTTGCTCTGTGTGCGTGTTTTTGTGTAACCAGAAGCTGCTGAAGCTTGATGTATTAATATATAATCCCTACGCTGGGAAGCAGCTAGGTCTCCCCTCCCGCTGCTCATAGAGCACCTTTACATCTTCCCTGCTTCCCAAGGAGGGGTTGGGGATAAAAAAGCCAAACCTCAGGCAGGGGCCTGCTCTTTTTGCCTTCTTAACATGCACAGGGCTCGGCATGAGGTCTCACGAGGGGTGTGAGCCAAGCCTTATCCTCACCCCAACCTTCAATTAAGGAAAGAGTGTGCAGAGAACCTTGGCTAGCACCAGCACCACACCAAAGCCCAGAGCTGTCAGAGTGGCTGTCTGCAGCGAGCTCCCAGGAGCTAACTGCTAATACTAAGAAAACAAGGACAAAGAAACCCAAACCAAACCCCTGAGCCCGAATTTCTTATTAAATAACACTAAAGTGCCTAATGCAAAGGCACCTGGAAGGAGGGCAGAGCATCTGTGCTGGGAAGTCCCAGCTGGAGCACGGCTGCGAGAGCATCCTCTGCTCTCGGCCAGGAGACGGGAAGTGGAGCTCCCACAGGAACGGTTATTTAGGGCCAGAGAAGACAACCAAACACAGAACAACTCAGTAGGAGACAGAGCCTTGAGCAACAATCCCCAACGCTCATCCTCACCGGCAGCTAATGGCCTCCTGCTTGTCTATTTGACAGACTTTCTGCTAACTCCCCCGATAAGTTTTACCCAGTCCATGGGGAGAGCCTGAGCCTCTGTCCACCAAGCATGAGACAGCCGTGGGGAGCTAAACCTCGGGCCTGAGATACATCATTTAGAGCCAATGGAATGGCAGATGCAGCCTGTCATTCTCAGTTCCAAAGACTGGGGTTTTTTTTGTAAGATAGGACCAAGTAAGTAGCAATTTAGGCTGCTTTATCTACTCCAGTGTTAGAGTGCAGGAATTTAGGAACCCATAGCAGGATTTGCAACAGACCAAAAGCTGCTTTCCAAAGTTTCAAGGACTCCTGGGGTGCATCTGAGGCTCAGTATGGGGCTGACCTGCACAGAGAGAAGACATTTTCTAGTGCAAATTCCTCCTATTCAGTTATCACCCACCCCAGTACCAAGCCCTGTGGTGGAAGGGAGGGACAGAGGGATGCACGATGCTCTGAGGACCTGGCTGGCTTTACCTACCTGGGACTGTGAAATCCCACCGCTGCCTCTGGGCTCCACCATCACCAAATTTCCAACAGCAACAGGGTCAGACACGTCTATCCCATAAAGGAGAATTTAAACTAGGTTACCAATAAAAAAACCCCCACCCAGTCATCCTATTCAAGAAAGTAAGTAAATAACCTCCACTGAGTGATTGATGCTTTGGAAAGTTACACAGCCTAATGAAGAGCGCTATGAGCTGTTGGCATTATTACATTTGCTGTGACCTTAAAAAAGAATAGCTCCAGTTGTCTCCTGAGTACAGTGTTGTATGCTCTTGGATTTCTAAAACTAGTGGGAGCACAAAATCCAGCACTGATTAAAATCATAGAAGCTTTTGCTTCTACAACAAGGAAAGAGTGAAAATGGATTGTATTACAGACATTTTGACAGAAAAAATATTTGCTTTCTTGGGGGGAGATATAATCTGTCAGTCATCTAGTCAAATAGCAGACAGGTTTGCTTCCACTCAAATGCAGTTTCAGGGAAGTCTGGTTTTACTCTATTACACATTCCACAGTGCATGAGCCCGGGCTCTGCACAAACACCCCTAAGAAGCCCCTTTGCGGATCTCCCTCAGCCAGGGGAGGGTGGGCAGGATTGTGATTAAAAAAGGGGCTGTGGTAGCAGAGGTGGCTGGGGAAGAGCACATGCATGATGAGCAGTTCATGAACCATGAGGCTGCTGAGTTGTGGCTGTGGTGCCCATGGGGCTGTGGACCAGCAAAGGATGCCCTCGGTGGGTTTTCCCGTCCACCTCGATACCGTCTCGATGATGTTCCACAAGGAAAAAAGGGGATCACTAAAAGCCTTCATACCAACATCCCTTGAAGCACACCTAGCCCTGCTCCCTGACACATATCTGATACCATAACTACCAAAGGATGTTGATTTGTGACTCAAAGTACCAGAGAAACTGTGCAGCCATGCCTGTAGCAACGTGGGTTACGCTTACATCAGGTTACTTAACCTCCCTGGTCTAAGAACATTTAGCAATATTTGCTGTGAAAATAAAACAGTCTCAACAAAACCAGCTTCAGGGACAGCAGCAAATTTCAATTGCATTTTCATTTCTATAGAGAGGCTGATGGTGGGTATTGTGCCATCTAACGTCAGTATTCAACACTACGTGACTAATTATACCAGAAATGAAACAGTCAATACATTTCTAACTGAATTGGCTTCCAGTTGGGGCTTTATTAAACCAAAAAAAATAAAAATAAAAATGAGGTCTGTCTGTTTGAGATTGAACTAGAAGATTTAAATGCACATTTTCAGTATTTATACCATTCTTTTATATTTAATCTTTCTTTTTCAGGTGTGGTTATAAGCTTTCAAGTGATCAGAATGTCTTATTCTTAAGACATTTATTTTGGAATGTATATGGGAAGATTTCAGGAAAGAGAAAGTTAGGTTTCACCTGCTTTCTCCTGGAGTGCATGAGAAGAGGAATACAACATTTTAATTAAATGTATTCATAGAACAGTGTCTGGCAAAACATATTTCTCCTGTTGTTGAGAAAACAATGGTGTTTTCCCCTCTTTTGTTGTATTATGTAGAAAATGAATAATTTTCCTTACTCATTGTTTTTAATAAAATGTTTGTGTTTTTATCAATATGAAAAGTCAGATTGAACCGCATAACTATTTGCTTTGGAGTAATCATAATATTACCTACAGCTCTATTCAAAGCACCAAAGAACATAATAGTGTTAACTGTAATTAGATTATTTTCAAGAGAGTTCGAAAGATTCATTGTAGAGCAGGGGTTTTCATAAGAAAACAGAAAGAGTTACTTTGCTGAAACCCTCAAATACATCTGTGCAAAATGGTTCTGGAGAATTAACTCCCCTTTTTGTCTGGGCTTTAATTATTGTCTTTCTTCCTTGGTAATGCATGGATTTTAATTATCACATTTTAACAACATAATAGATGACTCAATAGACAAATGTGCTTTCAGACTATGGTATTAGCTTATTCCACTGCTGCCCTGAACCTCCTGGGTCTGCAGCACAAAATACAACTACTCTTGAGGACCACCCATTACCTTCTGCACAGCCCAGTAGCACCAGATGTAGATTTCCTCTGGAGAAAAATTTCCTTCCAGCACCATGTACGGCATCCTTCCCAGCACCGTTCACGGGTCAGCATTTCATTCCTACCCTGAAAACAAACCGCACAACACTCTCGGTAAAACAGTTCTGTTAGTGCGATGCTACAGGGCTAAAAACATTTAATCAGACATTGCAAGGCTGCATCTTCCTGACACAAAACAGGCAAGCCATCACAAGAAATCATATCATCGATTTTATCAGTTATTTCTGAGCAAGCAGGTGATCATGGCTTAAATTAGTTTTACCCCAGAAAGTATCCGTAATTGTTTGTTGTCTTTTTTTGCACCTGAGGTCCGTGTCCTAATGGATGTTGCATGGACGACTCATCTGGCATCTGAATCAGAGACTGAAGCCTCTATTGACCTGTTTGGTAAGAAGTCAGTGCTGATCATCATTGTATCTGACAAGTTTTAGGAAATTCCAGATAAACAGAAGTTGATAAACTACTTGCTGTTATACACCTGGCACTTTTGGATTTACAGGATTTATAGCGGCTGTTTCATCTCCAGTTTCTTGGAAAATAAAAGAAACTTGGGAAATCTTGAAATGCGAGTAACTTAAACAATAACTTAAAGGACACTACACAGCTCAATGGCCATTTTGCTATAGAAGCGAGACCTTTTTTTGTGAATCATATTGATTTCCAGTCATAAAGACCTTTTCATTTCCAAGGATCCCTAAAGTATACTAAGAGCTACCTACGGGAAACCCCATCACTGTGGTTCCACACAGCTGGTCTGGAAAGCAAGAAATAAACACTGCTGTACTCCATCTCACATCTAGCTGGACATTGTAGCTGAATCAAACAATTCTTCAACATTAGCCTGGGTCTCTAAATGAATTTATTTTCAGTTCTACTGAGTCCCCATTTGTTTTCACTCTCTGTGAACACTGAAAAGATCAAGCTCACACCTAAAAGGTTGGCAGGAAGGGAATTTTAAGTGACAAAGTTATTGAGCCATAGAGTTGTGCCTCCAGCTGGATGGCAGAGAAGTTCCTGGGAGTAATTGTAGTCAAAAGAAGGGAGAGAAAATTTCAAATACTTTCAGTCGGACCAGAAGACAAAATTAAGTCTAAGCCAGGAATTAATTTGAGAAACTCATCAACATGTCATACTCTCTTAGACTCCAGCACAGTTAAGTGTAGTCTTGTAAGATCTCTGGCGAAAAGGCAGCATCTGCCCATCGGTTGGTACACTATCCTTACCAGGCTGTTAAGTACCGCACCATCAACTACCAAAAGAGGTTTCAGTTCTCTCTGTTAAAAGAAATGAGGAAATTGATAACAAAGCTGGTTAGGAGTGGCCTTTGTTTTGGAAAAGGTGTTCAATGGTCTCTGCTGACTTTTTTTTCATATATCTTCCTGGAGATGACGCCTCTCAAAGCAGAGGAGTCTGCCTTGAGCCATTGGACCAGCACTGAGCAGAAGAGTGCCACTTCATTGAATTATTATGGTCAATTTTACCCATATCCCAGGCTGTTCTTGGAGGTCTTCCATTCACAATGGACAAGGCCCAAATTAGCTTACCTTGCAAGACTTCTGTCCAAGTTTCTGTGGCTGCAGACACATGAACATATTTGCTTCAGAGAGAGCTGAGACCAGCGGGAACCTTAACAATGCTCCTGCTGGCAGCAAGCTCAATTTTGTGTATCAGCACTGGGACTTCACAGACAGTAGCACTGGCTGTGGAAATTGCATTAGTAGCTCCAACTAAACAGAGCTTAAGCCATTATAAAGTCAGTGGGAGGTTCTGATTGACCTCAGTGTGCTTTGGATCAAATCCCAGGAAGAATATGACTGAACTAGATGGTGTTACCACAACATGTTGTTCCTCAAAGAGCCCTTTGCCCATGACAACAGTGTTGTTCATGAACAGCTTTCTAACAGAGAGCCTGGGCTGCTGGTGGGATTGTTGGCTGGCTTTTGAAGGCAGCTTCTTGAGTCATTGGCTGATGATGACAAGCGCCGGACAGGGAGCAGATAATCTGGTCTTCCTAGTGATCACAGTCTTCCTTTTGCTGTGATCTAATCAGCTCTAGGTGCTATGAACCACATTTGCTCACAGGTGTTTCGCCCTCTTAAAGACTCTGTGTGGGGCTGGAGGTTTTTTCTGAGCACTTCCTAGGCAAGTTCTCCCCTCTGCTCCTTCTGCCCACCCTGTAAAAGCAGAGCGTGATGCCACTTGAGATGCACAAATGGAACCTGCCACCTAAACCTTAGGACAACTACTTCCTTTTGGAAAAAAGAATAAATATAGTGAATACATAAACTTGAACCTTGACTCTCCTTTTCCAAACCTGTTATTAAACTGAGGGGAAAAAGTGTTTTAGGGGCACCCTAGCACTATACAGAAAAAAGAAAGACATGGTCCAAAGCCTACTATTAAATGTTTCTCATGATTACTTGTTGTTAGAAGGGAGCTGCAGCTATGCTAATACAGTGTGCTCACTACAAAAAACCCTGTAATTGGGACAAGGCAGCCGCAAAGCTTCCCGCAGCTGGCAGGAATTGTGACTGTTCTCTTTGGTTTTAATTGTGGCTTTTAAAGCAGATCAGTAACAGCAACAATTAGCCTTTTAGATTGGTCTCAGAAAATACCATTTTTAAAATATGGTGACTCTGCAGGCACAAACCCAAAAGCTCTGAGCTCTGCATAAAACGAGCAGCCGCACACTCTGGCTTGTTTGTCACCAGTTTGGTTTCTCCTTTGTTTCTGCTGAATTGTGGTTTTGAAAAGCAGACAGGAACTTGCACAGATACTCAAAAGGAAATATCCTTCGTCACCTCCTTTTCCTCAAGAAACTTACCCTTCGAGACAGCTTTGGCTCTGAAGAACTGTCTGGCACTCCAGCTGTGTAAGGAGGAGAAGGAGGCAGGACCACGTGGTCACGCAGACTGATACCCGACAAGATTGCTGGTTCTTAATCAGCAGAATGACTTTGACTCTTACCTAGTCAGAAAGGATTGAAGCACAGCCATTTGGAATAGAGACATGAAAGAAGCAAGGGGAGAAAGAAGCAGGAAAATTTTCTGTCTAACAAAGGACCCAGAAGATTCACATCCCTGGGCAGAATATAAAAAAGCAGCCTAGGACTTAGAACAAGTGCTTCATCAGAGCAGACCGTGTTGTGCCCCAGGTCACTGTTGAGAGGGTCCTTTGGTGCATCTCTGCGAAGGGCAGCGAGGTCTCAGCCCGGCTGGCAGGAGCTCGCGTTGCTCCTACCTGCTTCTGCTAAGCCATGCTGAAATTTTTTGCCTGCACAGCGAGGTTACTCAGTGACCCTGACATCTTTTGTGAACCTTCTGTATTATCCACGCGAGTCCTGGCATACAAAGCTGGGTATCCCTGTATAAAAACTCTCTCCCTACTCTGTGTGGCATTACACACGCCTCATTCCTTCCAGGAGGGTTTGCCAGCACAGCAACACAAAGGAGCTTTTTCAAGTACAGATCTGGCCTTTGTGCCTCAGGGCTTAATTCTCTGATGCTGGGACTTCTTTGTACCACTCCGGCTTACCGAGTCTTTAAAGTACAAGTGTAAGTGCACTTCGATGTATCTACGTGTCAGGTGGTAACAGGATGTTTCTTGCCTACCTCAAAGAGCGACGGAGTGGTGTTATCAACCAACACTTCCACTGGGCTTTGATTTCTCTCAAAAAAAGCACTTTAACATTGACACTCATCGCTCGGTCTCATTGAAGTCCACTGCAAATCCTACACATGAGCTTCACAGCCCTGTGTCCCTGCCAGACTGTTGTGCCAGCTACTGTCCAACTTATTTAGTCCCAAAACTTACTTACCTGTACTGAAGCTGCCCATGCCCCAGGCAGAAAAAAACCCACAGCAATGGGGTCCCTTTGGCAGAAGTGAGTAGGCCATGGTCTGCTGTATGATGTCCTATTTCTACGAAACCAACAGAAAGACAATGTACCCTGTACCAAATTTTCCAACCAATGCGATTATAAAATGGCCAAATGCTAAAATCTGTATATACAAGAAATGCTGGAAGACCACGCTCCATATCTAGCTGATCTAATGCTAAATGATTCTGACATTTCCTTGCTTTATTTTTGTCACAAAATTGTTAGAAAGTCATCATTTTTCAACATCATAATTTGTCTTTCTCTATATGCATTATAGACCTAGGAAGAAAAGAGTAGAAGCCGCAATTACAGGAGGCTTTCAAAGAAGCAAAGGAAAATCAGCTTTATGGAGCAATCCTGCATGATTAATAATACGTGGAGCTTAGGCTGAGCCTTTCATCTCATTGGGCTCCATGAACATGTGGACAGAAGTGCAAAGTACCTATTTTTTTACTTCAAGCCTGTCATTCACTACGTACATTCAATCAAACAGCATTGAAAGGTGGAAGTGCTGATTTTGTCCATGATGACTGATAATGGGTTTAACACCTCCCTGGGAAAGTGCAATAGGAATTGGCAGGAATATAAACCTTATATTTCCTGAGGTCATATTTTGCTTTTAAAATGGGAATTTTTTGCTGCTGTAAATATGGTGAATGCTGAGCCAGAGCCATGATTAAGGCTTGCATGTTCCAAATTTTACATTACTACACTTGCCTACATCAAAATCTGCACGTAACAGACACAGCAGGAGTCTGATAAACCAAATGCTTTTGAATGCAGTTACTGGTTTAACGCTGGGAATTCATTTATTCCTACTTTACGAAGTTATTCATTGAGGCAATGTACATTAACAGTAAACCAAAAGGTATCTTAGCCAATCAGGATGTGGCAAGGAGAAATGCCATTGTAATAACCACGAACAATTCCTATTATAAATAGCCACGATTCCATATAGGAAAGCAAAGGGTAATGTGTTTATTTCATACACCAAAATGGGCAGTATTTCCATTCCATAACTTTAATGGGTCAGGAAGCATATTCTTTTTTTATGCATATGCAATAATTGACACTGGGTTGGAGCACAAGCAAATGACTTAGTGCTCGTATTAGCCTTGCACCACTGACCTGCTTCCTCCATACTCACCATTTCTAAATGTTACATTTGAGGAAAACATCCTCTTCATTGTTTGCTCTTTCACTCTACATCTTTCCACTTTCAGTGGTATCTCCTAGTAATGGAAGCACCAAGCATTAGTGGAAGTGTTTTCATAGCAAATGCAGGAAAACTTGCCTGTAACAAGAGCAGAGTGTTATTCAAAGCTGGATGACGCTGATGGATTTGTCATAAATGTGCAGCTTGCTCACAATGTATTAAGTGGTCGCTGTAGCCTTGATTTTCTCTTTTTATGAAATTCAATAAAATGCAGTTATTTTAATTCAGAATTTCTGTCCTTGGGAAAATAACAAGCCTTTTCCCTCTTTCTCATCCCAAAATGGGATGGAAAAAATCTTGAAAAACTGAATTTTTGAGCATAAAGTTTCAACCTCTTTTCAAGAGTAAAATATTGTATTTTGGTGCAACAGTTATCCTCACTGCCTCACAGGAAGTGAATTTTCATGCCTCCTGCAAGGGCCAGCAGCCCTAGCCAGGTTATGTTTTCCTGTGTTGCACAGAGGATATGTGGCTCTCACAACACACAGGCTGGAGTCTTTCATAGGAAATCATCTCAGTTTTTTTAGGGGTCTCTGTGACACCCACATTGTATTTCCCCATGACTCACCCGGCTGGTCCTCCAGGCTTGAGGCTGACCTGCCACAAAACCAGCTGTTTCAAATGGAGTTTTCCATCCCCGAAAGAAATCACCTGGGTCTGGATGCATATTTTCTCTTTCAAGAAATGGTTCTCTGAAAACCATGTGTACCTAGAGGTGAAAAAGGCATGAAAACTAAACTACCAGTTTATACTAAACCATCGACTCTTCATCCTTCAAGAACAAAAGAAAAAACAAACTCAGAAATGTTCCTTACATTCTGTGAAGAATGCTGTCAGAAAGACATGTAACCTTATGGATGTCCTTTAGATAATAAAGATCTCATAAGCATGTTTTTTTCTTTGTCATGATTTAGGTTTTATACACAGCTGTTGTCTAAGCTTTTCAAAGTTATTTCCAAAAAAAACCCACCTTTTTTTTCCACAAATAACTAATTAAAAATTGAACATCTAGTGAAAAATTAAAGAAAATCTGTCCCTTATAATGAGAATTTTAATTGATATCTGCTTGAATATGTTATCAGATTCATTACTGAAATTCTATTTTTGCTAAGAATTTTTATTAAAAAATTCCAGGGTTTCATTAAAAGGAAAGTGACAAGTCTGAATGCCTTGAGATGAAAACTATTTTGCTTAATGAATTGTGTGGCATTCAAGCCAATCTCATTGTCTGCCACTGTACCTAATAATGCTGTGTGATATAGGTAGTTACTCACATCTAGAGTAATGTAACATTTGACACCATTATTTTTGCAATTGCCATATTAGCAAGTAATGCAACTGCATTCCCCCAGGTCTCAGGAGGAGGCTTATGGGTTTGCCCAAGGGGTAGTACAGATGATACAAACAAATCAACCAACGTGCCCATCAGTTTAACTTTTTGCAGGGAGCAGTACTTGATAACACTATCAACTCTGAAGAAAAATCTAGCAAAATTTTCCTAGCTTGAATGCAGAAGCTACATTATTAATGGAGTGTTTTTAACGTGGTGGTTAAACGAAAGGAAATGTTTCAGAAAGATAACTTGCAAAAAAGACAATTGTCTATTTCTGCATAAGATGCTCTATAACTTCTAGATGGTGTCCTACTAATTGCAAAAAACATGACGCATTCAAGTTATAAATCAGCATTTCTCGAGGCAGCCAAAATAGCCTTTAAAATTCATTGCGGTAAGACTGCTTTATTACAGCGCTGAAACCACAGTTTCTCAACAGCAGCTCCTTGTTCAATGCAAATATCTCTGCCAAGATTTGATAAGACAAATAGGGAGGCCAGGGTGGAAAAGAGAGAAATGATGAAAGAAAACTTTGCTGCAAATTAGTTACAAAATGGTTTTAAGCTATCTCTTTTCAAGTGTCTTTTGCCTCCACCACATCTTGCAGTAACTCTTCCAGGAGGGCTGGATTATGCTAACGAATGATCAGCCTTGACTCATTCTTTATTCAGGCAAGCTCTCAACGGCAGCATTCTCCAGCAAGAGATGTGGAGGGACCTTTAGGATTTCACACATGCCACATGAAACAGCAAGCGGGACTTGACCACTGAGCAATTTGCAGATGATAGTTCTCTTTCCAGGAATCTAACTTCCTTTTTTCTATGTTCTGCCTCATTCTTTCTGTCCCATCCCAGATTTATGTCCCTTTTTCTTTCCTATATTAGTCAGCCTTTCCCTCCTGTGTATCATCTCCCTGCAACATCTTCCCAATTGGGAGGAAAAAGGGATTATTCTGTAGCTCTCACTGATGCTCTCACTGACACTCAAGCTTCATCACTTGAAGGTTTTTTCAGGGTGATGATTTCCAGCCCTCCTGAAATTGAGTCAGAATTAACATGTAAAAACCCCAGAATCTGTGTTCTGTTGATCTGACCCCAGGCAAAACATGGCTCTGGCTGTGGCTGTTTTACATTTAATCACAGCAGAAGAACAGCTTCCAACCGGTCTTATTTGTAGTTTTTTATCTCACTGTCCAGCTAAGTCAATCAATTGCTGCAAACTGTGTTGTGCTGCAGGGTAAAGAATAATAGAGAAATATTCAGGCAAACTGTACAAAAATTCTTCCTACTGCTGAGTAGATATGTTGAAACAGCAGCCTGGCCCCCGCTTGCCAGGTAATGCCACTGGGCCTTGATAAGACTGTTACGGCTCTTCCACTTTCAGGGGGAAAAAAATAAAAAGAGCCATCATTCACCTCAGGAAGCGTCCATGGAATAATTACTCCTTCCAAAACAATTATATCTGCAAAAAGCTCCTTTTCCTCAGAGGGAAAATCCTTGTGGAGACTGTTCCCAATTAAGGTTTAATATATGCCTCTATTTCTTCAGGAAAAGGGTTGTTCTAGTTCCCATTGGAACCACTCGGAAACTTTAATGGTCTTTGAACCAAGCCCAGTGACGATGCATCTTCATTAGTGATAGGAGTGCTCCCTTGTTTCAGGTTTTTCTGTGGTTATCCATCACACGGTGGCATGCTGGGGACGAGAAATTGGACATAAACTTGCACAAAGAACTGAGATTTCCTACCAGCTCGTCCACTCCTGGTGACTGCTTCAAGGACTGTCTGGAGGATGGTATTTTTGATAACTTTTGCTCTGGTGGCATTGTTGGGACCAGTCCCTGCCTCCAACTTCAGGACTTCTGGGAAATCATTACAGAATCATTATAGACTCATAGAATACCAGGTTGGAAGGGACCCCAAGGATCAATCTGGTCCAACCTTTTCTGGCAAAAGCACGGTCTAGACAAGATGGCCCAGTGCCCTGTGCTGGGTGTCCAATGATGGGGAATCCACCACTTCCCTGGGGAGATTATTCCAATAGCTGATTGTTCTCATTGTGAAACATTTTCCTCTTATGTCCCATTAGAATCTCCCAATGAGTAACTTCTATCTGTTACCTCTCATCTTTTCCACGGAACTCCTTGTAAAAAGGGAGTCTCCATCTTCTTTGTAGCCACCCTTTAAATACTGGAACACAGTGATAAGGTCTCCCCTAAGCTTCTTTTCTCAAGACTGAACAAACCCAGTTCTCTGAGCCTTTCCTCATATGTGAGGCTTCTGATTCCTTTGATCATTTTGGTGGCCCTTGTCTGGACCCTCTCCAGCCTGTACACAGATTTTTTTGTATTGCAGGGACCAAAACTGAGCACAGGATTCCAGGTGTGACCTGGCAAGTACTGAGTAGGGTGGGATAATGACTTTATCTCTGCTGGTGATGCCCTTGATGATGCAATTCAGAAAGTAGGGTTGCACAGTTCAACACTGGTGCTGGACACACTCCAGTGTCCCCAGCTGCCAACTGATATCCTCTGGGCCGTCAGTGGAGGAGCAGGACATGTTCTCCTGAGCGTTATGCCCACTCCAGCCCTGCAGTGGTCCTTAATTTTGGGGACTGGAAGCTGGCAAGGCAGGGAAAGAAAATGAATAATTAAGCAACGCTCTTTCTTGCTTTGTACCTCTGCAAAACAGCTTCAGAGTGACTTCAGAGTGCCCCACAGCAACTACATCTAAGGTTCCTGGGAGGAGCAGGGATTATTATGATGATAAATTTGAATTATCATCTAATTTCTGTGCCTTATTAAGGAAACAAACTGCCAGCCCAGGAGCTCTCTGCAGGGTCCCTCTTACCAAGCACCTGGAAAGGGAGAAAAGAGATTCCCTCTGACTCCTATGGGCGTTTTTATCAGCTCTTCCATGCTTCCAACAGCTTATGGTTTTTCTGTATATCCATTATTTTTCTCAACAAACTGGGTGCAGTTCTAATATTGATTACCATTACTCTTTCTCTCACACTCAGACACACACACTTCTCTCCCTCTTTCTGTAATCACACAGTCTTCAATCTTTTCTTTTACCCCATTTTAGGTATTGTACAAGCTTTTCTTTGTATTATCCCATTGCTGTTCAGTAAATGACTCTTCTTGATCAAATCTGTGCTACAAAATCTTTGCACTGTGCTGTTCACCTGAAAATCCCTCTAATTCTTCCAGTGTTGTGCTTTCCAAAGCTTCGCTTTCCTGCTACGGCTGTCTGCGCAGCATTTCACGCTATTCCCTTACAGGATTTCTTTTCTTACCTCCTCTAGCAGTGTAGAGTTTCCTTCTAAAATATTCATGGTTCTGCTTGGTGTTCAGGTGCCTGTGGCCCCTTGCAATGACACAGGAAACAAAGACAGTTCTCAGCTGCAGAGAGGGACCCAGGACAAGGTATTTGTGCCAGCCTGTAAATCACCAGAGCACCTAAATGTTTCTTTAAAAAAGAAAAAAAAAATAACGAGCACTTTCTCATCAAACATATTACTCAAAAAACTATTGGATTTAAATCAAATGAGAACAAACACAGTACGCAATGGTTCCCATTCATCTCAAAGGCATGTTAATTCTGGTTCCTAATATTGGTAAAACTGAGACAAATAGGAACTACAGGCACTAGTGGCAGAGTTAACTCTTGACTGATCATTCTTAGAGAAGCTCAGACTCTAATGCCAATCTATTAAGTGTTTTTTAAAGGAGAGCCTGCACCTTAGTGTAATAGAGGTGTTAACTTCTTAGTATAAATACGTAGAGTTAAGCTCCCGTTTTCCTCCAATCTTAAAAACAGTTCTGACCTGTGCTTCTATCCAATATTCTGTAATACGTGGCAGGGGAGACACCATCATCAGTCAGGTGGTCATTGCAGGGCAAGGCTCATCCCCTGCTCTCTGGGTGTGCTCTTTTTCATATTGGTTGGGGGCTTTTTCAGTTTAGACAATTTTTTTTTATTCAATTTGGACCAATAACATGATCACTGTAGGTCTCTTCCAACTGAACTATTCCTATTCTATTCTATTCTATTCAGCAGATACATTCGTCTCAATAAAAACATTGCAGCTGACTCTGAACACCCAGCCCAGACATCTCACACAACTTCAAGAACACTCTTATCTCCAGGTCCACCCATACACACACTGATTTTATCCCCAAAAGCCTGGGTTTTGGGCTTGTAGCCTGTTCTGAAATAGAGTTTGAAGGTGAAGGGGTGGTGGAACATTTTCAATTTGGGATCCAGGTGAAATAAGCTGAAGAGCAACCTGGCAAAAATAACTCTGAGGCTGCTTGGACCATGCTGTGCAGAAGCACAAGAAGCTCAGGCTGTGCAGTTGGATCTCACCCTGGATCACACCCTGCATCCCGTCCAGCTCCACCAGGGTGGGATCCCACCCAGCTCTACCAGCCTGCACTCCAGGGGCAGCCCAGCTTGCACACAAGCACGCTGCACTCTGAGGGGCACATCCAAAGCCACCATGATTTTCTTTGCTCGAAGGAAGCAATACTGTAGACTGTAAGCCAGTATTTTTGTTTTATGATACCTATATTGCTTATCAAATTTCTGAACTCTGTGAGAAATACAAGAAATGTGCGAGTTCCTTGCGAATATGCAATGAAATTCTTCCATTCAGGGCAGCTGAGCTGCTTATCAAATAAATAAATAAAACGAAGTATGCCTTCTTAACATGGAACTTACATCTTTAATAAACATCAGCTTCATGTTCTCAGGAGAATCCTATTATACAACTTCCTTCATTGATTCATGTATTAATATCATTTTGTATTAAGCTAGTACATAATTGATGATATGGAAGTGTTTTCACATAACAACTCTTTCCCTGCATAATATAACCCACTTATCATATTTTCAGCTCAAAATTCAGAAAGTTCATGGATGCATTATACACTGGAATGAACAAATTACCTATATAAAAGTACAGTATATCATTTGCAAATTGCATGCAAACCAAAGTAAATATACAGTGCTAAATGCTGACTTTGATATAGCTCGAGTTGAAAGGCATAAATCAACTAATAGAAAAAAAAAATTAGGAGTGCAATAGAATGGAAAAATCCCCTGCATAAAACCAAATCTGATCTAGTGATCTGGGTGCAATGCGTAGCCTATATGGCTAGGATTAGCACATAGGTTAGCCATTCAGGGACACCACTGCACCCCAGAAAAACAGTCCTGTCTCACGGTACCACTCACTATTAGCAGAAGAAACAGGTGAAATCCCTGAAGGGATTTGTTTTTCTTTTCACTTTAGGGGTTGGGTTTGGGTTTTTTTTGTTTTATTTTGCCTGCAATTGCATAAGGGGATTCAGCAATACTTCAATATCTAATATGGTGAGATTACAAAAGGCTCAGGAGCATGCTCTATTCTATAAAATCTATTTAAAACTAAGCTCAGAAAGACAGACAAGGAAACTTTCTTCCTGCCAGACAGCATACCAGGGCGACGATGACGCAGACCATACTCTGCAGCCCTGTGAGTCTAGTGATTCCCTGTGTTGACTTACAAGGCTTTCATCCTGTGGAGCTCATTTTACAGGTGCTTGGACAAAACCTTTAATATCGGAGAGCTCTTATGAATATATTCACCAACGGAAAAAATGATGGTTTGCCAGAGGAACACACACACAACTTCAGTCTTATGCAAACAAAGCAAGGGTTCATTTCTGTGCTGTGGCTCCGGCACCAGCATCTGCCCCGGCCTAGCAATGGGACCACGTGAGATGCCACCACCTCTCATGGACGTGTGTCAGCACAGAATTGGCTCCCAGTTTTCAGACGCTGTTCAATTACCTGTTATCTCCACTCTGCAACGCAGCTAAATAGCTGTAAGCTTTAATTTAACTTGGGGAAAATAAGTGAAGAAAACCAATTTTTTTTTAAAGATAGTGACTGGCTGTGACCATTCTATTCAAATTCCTGGTTTCCGCATCATCACACTTCAGTGTTCCTTGAATGTCAAGGTATTGTACCAGTGTTATACCACAAAGTGAGTAAAATGCTACAAATGTACACTTTGCTTTTAAGCTTGGTTTTGGTCACAGTCAGTCTTTGCTCCTCTTACCTATTCTGACTGATCCTCACGTTTATGTCAGTGCCCAACACCAACTGCTTCAAAGATGCTCTTTGGGAGTCTCAGAGCCTTTCTTCTTCTCTGGCAAAGGCCTCACTGCCACTCTTACACTGTCGTACAGGCAAGGAGTTCAACTGCATCAGAAGACACTATATACAATTTACCCTCTCTCTCCTTCCATTGCACCATCATACGCTTTCCTACCCACTAATAATGTCCATCCTGTACTCAGAAAAGTGATTATTAAATATTCATGTCTCAGGAACAGACACTTCATCCACAGATCTGCCCACACATACCATCAAGCACAGTACTTCCCTAATCTTCTCTACTCTTTCTCCCTTGTACAGTATAATTTAGAGCAGACTTAAAATACGAGTTAATGCATCTTTTTTCATTACCTTCTCGCCAGCTTGAAAATTTATTATGTATTCCGGCTAGTTTGATGAGGGTCAGATGCTTATGGGATGGTTCAGCTTCATAAGCTGCATTTCATTTCAAACAAAGCACAGTCATAAGGCACAGGTCTTAGATGTCTCGAATAGAGTGTAGCTGCCCCTGCCCAAGAACGACAGTGACAAAAGTCACATTGACCTGAATAATACAAGGTAAGATCCCTCTTTCCTATTATTCATAAATGTTTCTACATCTATATCCAATGAACTGCAAATACTGAAAAATGCACCATTTGGCTGTTTTCTTACAGTATTTTAATCTCGGGTGTATTTATAACAACAAGCTACTATGAGATCTTTATTTGCCATCTGACTTGATCAAAGTCACAAAGATGTTTCAAACAAGGAGAATAGCTAGTATTTCTGCTTGTCCTTTTTGATAAGCAGATTACTAACAGAAAACACATTTTTTCCAGAAACCATCCTCACCTTTTGCCTAACTAGCATTGAATGTGTGAATTTACCTGCGAATGCTTCAAAACCTATGTGTTAGCAGGAAGCAATGTGAACGCTTTCCATATGTTGAAGCATTAAAAATATATTGCTGTTGAATCTCCTGGCTCTTCCCCCTCCACCACAACACTGACTCATCACTTCTCTACTGTTAGAAACGGTCCTCAGGACTCTGGGTTACCTTCCAGCTCCCATGGGCAAGTGACAAGCCACGCTTCATAGCCTTTTAACTCCCTCCCCTCAAAATGACCTGTCACTTCCCAACCCCCTGGTTCCTCGGGGCAGTAAACAAGTCTTGCTCCCAGAGCAGCGTGATCCATTATTAATCCTGCATCACGATGTCTGGGACTTTCAGTCCAAGACAGAAATAAAAAGACTGCAGCACAGGCAGACTAGGACTGCAATCAGAGCAGGGTTTGTAATTTAATAGAGCTACCTGGAGTAATGCTATAATCTCAAACAGCCTTCATAAGTTGTTCAGAGAGAGATTCCCTAAATCCTCAAATCAGCTACAAATATATAGTTGCATTACTACCATGGATTTAAATGCCTTTGAAGTCAATAGAGAGATTCTTATGGATTTTTATAGGCTCATGTGTTTTTTATATATATATATATACACACACACATATAAATATATATATAAATCTCCCTAGGGGCTTAATCTGAAGAACTCATAGCTGAGACTCTAAGGAAAGGCACAGTCTGAAAGCTCTCCATCTATAGGATTTTGTTGTAATGTCTTTTGAACAGAGTTTTTATGCCATTAACCACCATTCTTCTTTTCTTCCCCTTTTTGGCAAGACGAGACTTGTCTCTATTCTGTAATGTAGACATCACCGTCTCAGAGCATGCTCCCAAGGAGGCCAATTTAAAGACTGACAAGAAAATCACCCATTCTATTTGGACAGAGAGAAAATGATATTTTTCCAGCTGGAAAGAAAAAAAAAAAGCAAAAAAAAAGGAAAAAAAATATCCTACTGTGTAATCCTGATCAGGTTTGCTGGACAAATCAAGGAAAGCTTGAGGGTTTGCCAACTTGAGGATCACAATTATGGGAAAAGCTTACTGAGCTTTATTTTCTTGTACCATTGCACTAATGTTCCCAAAACTGCTTTTTTTCCCTTGGTGCAGAAGCACACCCAGACCAAGGCCAGTTGGATGCTTATGGTGACCTGCACAGGTCCATCAGCATCCTCACTGCTGCCAATGCCACTGAAGCTGGGCTGGGTCACCTATTTATTTTTCATTCCCATTTTTACCTTGCTCATCTTGGTCCCTTTCCAGCTCCTTTCTCACAGTTTTCCATTACCAGAGCCACCTCCTCTTCCACCTTGAGCAATGTTCCTCCTCCTGCCTTTTCTCAGCTCCTGCTGCAAGGGGCCGAGGAATGTCGAGGGATGATCCCGGCTCGGTGCATCCCCGGTGTCATCAATAGAATGGGTTGGTCCGGAGGTAACAACAGCAACAGTCCTATCAGTCAAAAGCAAGATCAGATAAGAGACCAAAAGACAGAGTTTTCAACCCAGTTCTGCTGGAGGACTTGACAGAGCAGCTCCAAGAAGACAAAAGGAAACTAGGCGAGAGACAGGTTAAAAATAAACACAGGTATCCTTCGAAGGGCACAGATCAGATCAAAAGCCTCTGACATTTTAACTTAACTGATAGCTAAGAAAGTGCTTTCGAATCAGAGAGCAACTTGCTGCTGTGGGAGGGGAAAGTACTTCAGTAAGGAAAAATCCATATTTTTTTGATTCAGGAAAAAGGAAGGTATTTTTATATTTTTTTGTCTCATATTGATTGGGGCATAGAGGTTAAAAATAAAAGAAAATGCCTGTTTTGCAGGCTAAGGGCTGCCACTCACCTCAGTGGTCCTGTCAGTACCTGGAAACAAACCTTTTCATACGAGTCCAGTACAGGTTCAGCACATCGAGTCCTGCTGCCAATGCTCAGCGATGGCCAATTCTGCAAAATCCCAGGGAAAGCCACAGCATCAGCATGGACTCGGTCTGCTGCCACTGCAGACTCTAAATGAGCTCTGCCTGGGGATCACATGAGGCTTAACACCTGGAACTAGGCACCGGTGCCGTACAAACATAGAGAAAAGTTAATATAAAAATTAGCTGAAAACCCAAATGTATTTCTTTAACCAAATAATTTACCATCCATTTCACTCGACATTTCTTTGTTCCAAGCAGGAGAACAAAACAAAAAACAAAAAAAGAAAAAAGACAAAACACCCAACAGAAACTGCAAATGTAGACCAAGAACAAAAGCCTAAGTGAAGTGCATGTAGTGGATGAGTAAAGCACGGGTAAGGAGTAAAAAGCCTCAAGCTGCTTTACATGTCTTTCTATTGCTAATTAAAACACCGTGCAGAATTTCCCATGGGAGGAATCATGGAAATAGAGCCTTGTGGTGTGAGCCTGAGAGAGAGGCGGGATGCCACCACTTCCCTCCATGATTAATTCTCTCCCACGCTTCTTTCCACCATCCTGTCTCACCCCAGCTCCCCACACCTCCTCACCACGCTGCTGCCCATCCGAAAACCAAAGAAGCTGAGCAGAGGAGTGTCCCCGTACCCCTAGGCTCCCCCGAGCTGGGCCGTTAATTCAAGATAAGGCAATCTGGGGATAGGTGGGCCAACTATGGGTGATTTACTCCTCTCCATAGTAAATTCACCTTCGATGTACCAAGGCTCAGTTTGGGTTACAATTAAATGCCTGCAGGCCACAGGGCAATTTGTCCCAGGGGTTTATCACGTGCTTGGTTTCTGAGCTTTGCTTCTGCAGCTCCAGTCCAGAGCAGAGGGCACCTTTGTGTCCCTGTCTCCAAATCCCCAACCTGAGTGCAGAGCCCCCCTTCCACAGCCCCTCTCCACAGCCCTGCTCACCACCGGCTCACAATGGGAAAATCTCAACCTCCGCACTTGCTGGAATAATCTTGTGTCATGTTCACAGAGATCAGACAGGATTTATTTCTAGATGAAACTCGGCTGATAATATAAAGCAAGTTATTAATCCACTCAGGCTGGCCATCTAACACCCAAAGCCTGTTACTCTTGCTGGCTGGAAGGAGGTATTTGATTGAATCAAGAGGGATTTGTTTAGTTCTCTCTTCTTGTTTAAGTTAGAAGCTGCTTAAAATTTGCAGCTGGGGTTTGTGCCCCTGCATCTCCCACCTGACTGTTGGCTCTTCATTACCAGCGACTGAACCTGTGAACTGAGACTTCGCAGTAAAAATAGGAACAAAAGTCAGGAATCATGTTCTCTCAGCTACACTTTCCTTTAGTATCAAGAGGCCAGGACTAGAAAGAAGACAAACTCTGATTATTCATGGCATTGTTTTGTCTTGAATATTAATTAAATATCTCTTTCTTTCAGGCTATGAACTGAGCCTCCCTGTCCGTCCTCTGGTTACGGCTCGCCACCTCTCAATCTTCTTCTCTCCCATCATAAGACTCAAGTTGAAACCCCAGAACCTCTCTCTGCTGCCCCATCTTTCAGCCTCCCCTCACCAGATCCCTGTTCCCAGCCATGGCACATCCCCACACCACCCTGGTCCCTGAGGGAGAGCCCAGTGCCCGCTGCGGTGCTCCCCACCACCCTGTCACGGGCTGAGTGAGAGCCAAGGCAGCCCCCCTCAGCTTTTACCACCATTCCTGGTCATGAAAAATCTGCACATTGGGAAATTCAGGGTTCACAGGACACTTTGAAGTCCAGGGGAGTTTTGAGCAGTTGCGTTTATGTACTTCCACACTGGAAAACTGCAATTTCTCCATAGCAGTGGTTTAGATCTGTCAAAACTCTGTGTTTAGCTGCTGTTTTAACCATCAGGGACTGGATTTTCTCTCCTTTTCTGTCAGAGGGTTTGATGAAAGAACTGGTATCAAGAGGATCAGCCAGAGAGTGATGATAATGCTTTAGCATCTGAGCCAAAGCCCACTGCCTTTACCGAAAGCCTTTCCATAGACTTCAGTGGGGTTTGACCAGCCCTATGCATTGCCAAGGACCGGACAGGCTTTCCTTTGAATACCTCTTCAGAGGTAGACACCAAAGTTTCCAAAGGCCACCCTGTGGTCCGGTCACAGAATTCTGCAAACAGGCAGGAGGACAAGGGAGAAGAAAGGAAGATTTTTTTTTTTTTTCCCCACCCTTCCACTTTCTTAAACACCTTTCTCACTGTCCCTCCCATTATACTTTTTTTTCAAGTATTCCCTAACATCTGAAAAGAAAAAGGTACCGACTCATTTTTAACAGAGAGATGTAAAACCAAAAGATCTTGTACAAATAAGTAAAAATGAGGGGAGTGAAGAAAATAAAAACAAAAAGGTGATCACGTGTTTTGAGACATTGACAGAAAGCCATTCGTTTAACTCCTCTTCCGCATAGTCTGAGATGAGCTAAATGTAAGTAAGGCAATTCTCCCCGTCTCTATTTATTGCATTCTGCACAAACTCTTCTATCTGGGGAGCGGAGCAGATCTTGACGTGCTGTGACAAGCTGCCAAAGTTTCTGCAAACAGGAGGTTCCTGAGCAGCCCCCATAAAGGAGGGCAGCCCACACGTGCTCCTAACGAAGCGAGCGTGGTGCCGCGCCGAGCGCCCGCCTTCTGCCGCCCTCCCCACCCCTGCCAGGAGCTCCAGAGATAAATGAACAAACGGCATGTGGAGACGCCCGGCAATGGCAGCAGCGCTCGGGCTCCCGCAATGGTAACGAACGCGAACTTCTACAGCTCCTAATAGACATTGTTGCTGCTTTAAATCAGAAATTAAACGAGCAGTTGCAGGCCCGAGCCTGTGACCACCCAAGGGTTTAAACAAACATACTCATAAAGATGCTGTTTGATACCATGTATTTTTGGGGGCGAGACCACGGTCTCTCCTTTCCTTCTTTGGCTTTCTGCCTCGTTACGCACTAAAAGCCGGAAGTTAATTAGCTGCTTGCACAAAATGGAGGAGGGCTGAGGGAAGGTGTGACAGAGCCGGGTGGATGTCATGGGGGGGACGTCTCTTTGCGTAAATGCTGGTATCCATCCACAGCCTCCAGAAAACCTTGTCCCCGAGAAAACAGAGGCCAGATGCAAAGCACAGGACACGTGCTCCGCTCCTCTGCAGCTTCTCCTTTGCAGTTAATTATAACTTTGAGGAATAGCAGCCTATAATCACGTACAAGGAAACTCATTTCTCTTTAAATGAAACCTGGCTAACGGTCGCTTTTACTGGAACAATTTTCAAATAAACAAGCTCTGAAACTTAAAAGGAATCTTAAACGCCATTAAATAATACAGTTCCTTCACAGGAATTTCTCCTGGGAAGGGATGTCTTCTATTCAAGTGCCATGTTATGACAAGCATGACAGACTTGATAGCGATCTGTTCCAACTCATGACATTGCTTAAATTAGGTTAGATAGAATCTGCACAGGCTTTCTAAGGAAAGCTCCTCTGGGTGAAAGCACTATTATTTTTGTTAATGGCTGTGAATTATGATTTTCTTCTCCTAGGAGTCATAAACTATGTTGCTACACAGTAGTACATCATGTAATGTATGTAATACATGATTCCTTAGTAGGGGAGGAAACTATTACATTTGCATACATTAGAGCCAGACTTGTAATCAGAATGTGTTTTCCCACTTCCTTCATTGAATATTTATAGATTTCTTTCTCGCTTCCCCTTCTGCTGCACATGTCTCCTGCTTGACCCGGTGTCTTGCTCTATCTTATTCAAACTTTGGAAGGGTACATGTTTATGGCACGTTCCTGTTGCTTTGCAAACACCAAGTGACTGGCTTGCTTTCAGATTGCTTCCTCAGCCTCTCACACGCTCCCATGCATCCGCCGCCGCAGCCTCAGCCACGTGAAAAGACAGATGGAGGCAGAAAGCATCTTAACTCCATCGCTGTGGGCTCGCAAGCACATCAGGGCACTAGACAGCAGCTGATGACATCAAGGACACTTGCAGGTAAACAAGGGGATTTTTAAGGTCGTAGCAACACCTGAGCAAGCTCAGAAATGCCACAGACAGCAACTGACACTTTAGACTTTCAAGGGCTGCCAGACCAGGGCTATGAGAAAGGAAAAACTAGCCCATCCTGCTGTTTCGGTCCTGTCATAGCATAACATCTTGGCTGTTAGGAGAAAGGTAGAAAGGCACAGGGCTTCCAGAGCATTCCATACCGTTGTTTCTGAGAGGTTAGATCTTCAAAGGTGCTCTTGGGCTCCTAAGTCACTGAGGTTTTATTCAGAAATCCTGCTCAGCAGTCCACTAGGCAAACCCGCACTTGCATTCTTCCACGTCTTTGATCATTCGTGTCTTGAATTTCATAAAAGCCATTCAAGTGCAAACCCAGATCATTAGGAGATAGACTTAAAGGGCTTGTTCTGAGCTTCCATGAACACCCCTATTTCCCCATCAATAAAATGCAAGCTGAGAGAAGACTGACACCCATTTGTAATTTGCAAAGAGGAGCTGGAGGCCATCTGAGCAACTTGGACAAAGAGAAGCAGCAAATACACCGGTTTTGATGCTACACAAGCACAGAAACAAAGCCGCAAAGCTGGAAGGCTCCCATAAGGATCAGAAAGCAATATACCACCAGGATAAATTAACACTCAGGACTTTGGAAGAAATTCCTTTTGAATCCTATAAAGCAACAAAAAGTACATAAAATTCCCAGAAACAGTCTTGGGTCTCAAGTACACAAACCTGAACTTGGCCCATTTTGCTAATTACAGTATCTGCAACCTGTGTAACAACAAGTCTCTAGCCGCCCCTCCAGAGAGCATTTGTACATGCCTCTGGGGTTAGATACAAAACGTGAGGTTGGGTGAGACATCCCCCATCAGTTCCTGAAGCCTCACTGAAGCACTCAGACACTGACAAAAGCAACCGGTTATGGATACACTCCCAAAAACACTGATGCTGATCAAAATAGAGCAGACCTTCTCAATGTCCATCATGCTGGCAAAGGCTCAGCCAGGTTAAGAGGAGGTTTCTCATCCACGTGTCAAAGGCTTACATAATAACAGGCTGCACGTTCAGAGCTGAGTTATTGCTGGTGCGGGGAGGTTAGAGAGAAATCAAGAGCATTTCTTATGGACTCGAACCAATTTAAGCTCAGACTTCCAGAGTGACACGTTGTTATTTGTTAGCTGAGAGATTGTTCAAGGCAAACGTCAACCGTGCAGGCAGCCCATGGGTAGCACAGCGTGCAGCCATGGGCAGGAGCCTGCATTTGTGGGCAGCAGGAGCTGAGAGCACTGCACGCTTGTAGGCCACTGTCACCAAAGGGACACATAAAAGACCTCTGTTTCACCACATAGAAATATTCTCTCTCTCAGAGCAGATTTATTGCCGAGCTGCCAGGGAAGAGCTGCCTTTCCTCCTTTCCATTAGAGAGGGGGTGGTTACAGCGTGAGATTTCTGAGAGTGTGCGGAGGAGGAGGAGATGGCATTACATGGTGCTCCGAGGGTTTTAACGCATGACCAAAGATGTACTTAGCGCTAAAAGATGTTTAGGTACCAAAAGCTTTTCATGGGTTGGGCTTAGTGGAATTTCCAAGTCCTCCCAGTCAAGGGAAATACAATAATAGGACTACAGCACCTCTCTGCTTCGGTGCTCTCTGCATCTTAAAGATGTTGAAATGCCTTTGTAGAACTGGTCTTTGTGTTTTAGTTACAAAACTAAAAGGGGAAAATAAAAATTAAATAAGATGTTGCGATTTCTGAGCCATCAGGACAGGCACAGGAAGTTTTACTTTCTGCATTTGAATTCATGACAAGTTCCCATTTAAAAAAAAATTAAAAGCATCTTGAAATAACTTTGGCTTCTGTCTTCCCACATGGGACACTGGCCACAATTATCTAATAATTACATTATAGTAATGTAACTATCCATGCTGGGATGGACAGACACTGTCACTCTGCTCCTACGTTCAGCCTGGACAGATCATTAATGTAAAGCAAACAAGGAAGAAACATGCTTTAAAGGACTATTCAAACTCACAGTCCCTAAAGGAGGAGAAGTCACGTACCATTGCACAGACACGTGTCCTGAATGCCCACTCAGTTCAGGGCAGATGCATTACAACTGCAACATCTGAAGTTTGTAATTGTATTGTATCACGATTTTTCAGTTGATAAACAGCAGACTTCAGTCTGCATTGCTGTTAATCTAGCACCTTTATGAAAACAACATTATTTTCAAAAATAAGTGGATATTTATGGCTGATAAGTGTTGTTTGATCATTTTCACAAAATCAAATTTAAGCTCATATTGCATGATCTGCAAACTACTCTATAAAATTACACTTAAAGCAAAAATAGTATAAATCATAGACCAACTGATACAACCCTTACCCCTTAAAAGTACTGCATGGGTGTTATTTAACCATGATATATGCAAATCAAATGCAAATTAAATAGCAGTGGGTGTGGTGTATATGCAAATTTCAAACCCTGCTCCATCCCAATTTCCCCTTCATGAACTGCCTACAGCTATAACTCTCAGAATTTATGAGTTGCTCAGCTTCTAATACAATCTTTATCATTGTAATGAGGCAAAAAGAATGGAAAATGATACAAAGTCAACCTAATGCCATAAGCCCCGTTCTTCTTCAGGGGTATGGCCACCCAGAGAGATGCTGACAGACAAGCAAGGCATACCATGGGAAGGTCTGGGTATCAGGGAAAAAACCCATATACAGAGGGCACCTGAAGATTTCCATGTTTTCAGGCAGAGCTGAGACACCAAGGACTGGGGTTCATACAGGGAAGACAGCACAAACTGTGGAAGACAGCTGCCCCACTGCTTCTTCCAGCACCTCGTAGGTACAACCAATCCAGAAAAAAAAAACCTGCAGCAGCTGTATAACTCGTACCCACTGCTCCAACCCACATCTCTCTCATTTCCATCCGACGTAGCCCACTTTTCTGCAGCACAAACCGCTTTCATCAGCATCTCCCCACGGTTTCAGTGCAATCTGTCTCTTTGTTTTCTATCAATAATGTGAAATGACAAATTCCACGAGGAACCCTATTACCCCTCTACCTATAGTGAATATTTTTATGTACCTGACACCTAAATGCCTGGATTTAATTTTTATAAAAGCAGATTTCAAACCACATAAAATTTTGGGGAGTCTTTACAACTTGGCATGTCCTGGCTGTAGAAGTGATCTGTGCTTGGGGCACATTCACTATGCAGGCACCAGTATTTTTCTGGAGGAAACATGACAGTCATCCTCCTGGCTGACCTACCTACCACTGACACAGGACATCCCACCCCGAAAGAGAAATACCTACAGCTAGAGCTAAGCCTTATAGATGAGTGTACTTGAAACCCAAGCTTCTGTCCCAGAGGGAATTTTTCCATACACTAGACTGACAAAGCATTACAAGCATTCTCCTCCATCTTCTCCTGATACTTGTATCTCCTGCCTTTGACTTCCTTTGAAATTTCCTTTCCAATCATTTATTTAAGTGTTCTCACAAAGGCTGTGGGAGCTTCCACTCTGTGATAGCCTCACCATGTTTTCCTCAAGATTTTGCAGAAAGCCTTCCAGCTGTCTTTCCCTCGAGGGCCCTCACCAGGGAACCGAGACATCAGATTTAGTTGCAAGAGACTTGATGACAGAGAAGCTGTCTCCCAGACCTGGCAGACTCAGACTTAACAGCGGAGTTGTTCCTCCATCCTGGCATGTAAAGGGTTTTCCTTCACAGTTTCAAAAGCAATAGAATAAAGCAGCCAGTCTCTCCTTCACTTTCCTCCTTGCTCTCTCTCATAATATAAAAGGAATTTAGTTATTTTTTGCTCCTGTATTGGACTCATTGCATTTGTCATTAGAACCTTTCTCTGAGTTCGTACCTATAGACACGCCTTTTCTTCTGAAAACAGTTCCCCATCACCACCCACAGCAAACCTGAAGAGCAAACATTGGTATTTACTGAGTAAGAGAAGAAGGGACCATCCAGTCCCTCTGGGCACAAATGCAAAACGCACTTGAGCAATATATAGCCTTTGGAGATTAGCACCCCCCACAGAGAGCAGAGACCACCCCAGACAGAGCAGGAGGAGAAAAAAGGACAGAAACTGAGGGTTTTCTAACCCCAGCGATTGAGGACTTGGATGGAAGATGGACCAAAACACACAAGACTGATCAGTAAGTCTGTTTCGTTCAGAGGTCCACCTGGCTGTAGCCCACCATCCACAGCTATGGTAACCAAGTGTATCTGCGAAGGGGGATTACATTTTCTATTTTTATAAGACATTCACTAGCCACACAACCTGTCATAGCCACGTAGGAGGGATATTTAACATGTAGAACAGAGACAGGCCACAACAAACAGAGGATTAAATAATTAATTTTGCTTCTGAGTAAGCAGCTCCAAGAAGCACAAAGGAAAGCCTGCTTTTTTATTTCAAATTCAGTGACAGCAAATCTTGTGTTCCTGGAGGCTGGGAAAGCTGCCTTTTCCTGTGAGCTCCTTTTGGAGATAGCACTGTTTCTTTGAGTCCAAAGTAGTCTGGAAATCTCTGCACCAGAGTATTTGAAGATGAAATCAAGGAAAAATGCAGTTCTGAGCATAATGTGCAGGAAAAACCATCCACTGCAAATAGAACACCCTAATTTGTGACTGCAGACCTTGTAGTAACACAATCAAAGGCAACGTCTGATAACACAGTATTTGTGACTTGTACCTGTTTGTTCTGTTCCCAGCTAATTATCCCCTCCTTAGGTGAACGGAAAATACTTCAATCTGTTTTTGCAAAGCTCATTCCATCAAATTAGTCAACAAGGTACACAGCGCTTTCACTGCCAGTAAAACCTATACCTAGGAGCTACTGAAGACAGTAAACCCGTCTCTTAGTGTGGTATTTTCTATTTGACAAACTCAACCAGTTTCTCCAAGGGGGGAGGAAGAAAATGTGCAGGAAAATGCTCAGCGTACACCCCCTTCATCTGGCACCCGAATCACTTGGCTTCCTCCCATCCACCTTCAGGTGCAAAGGATGGTGGTGAGCATTCAATAGACCCACTCCTTTTCCCCTACTGATAGCAAGAAACAAGCTAAAACCCCACCACACCTTCTCCTCTCCCCACTCTGCTTTTGCCCCCAGGAGCACAGGCTCTCCCAGTGCTGATGGTTACAGTGCACCAAGACTGATGCCGTATGGGATGTTATCCTCAGCCTTTCCAACATTTCATAACATATGCTCACTCATGCTAGGGATTATGTAGCTCCAGTGAAAATCACACAGCTTCCCAAGGATAGAGAGAGCACACAGCTTCTGGATTAGAAGGGTTATCCACCATTTAGGGGTGTCTTAGGCTATTCTTAGCCTTGAAAGGTAACAAGAATGGACGGCTCCTACCCAAGGAGTGGTCTTCTTGGAGTATTAGCAGTTCTGCACTTTAGGAACCCTCATTAGCAGTCAGCGCTTCTTTTATCGGCTGCTGTTAGGCTGCACCTGTGATTTGGTCTCACGAGGCTGTCAAAGTAATAATCCACCTGACATCTCCTCAGTCCGCTGTACATTTTATGATTTTATAGCTTATTCCTTTATAACATCACTATATAGATGCATTTCATGCGCGCTGACCTTGAGAGGCAAAAGCTACTGTTAGGTAACTCTATGCCACAAATCTAGCTCAGTCTTTGTGTCCCATTGATCCTTCTCCATCCCGAGCCTATCCCAGGTCCCACTGAAACTCATGAGAAACCTCTGGCCCTAGATGTATTTCTCTTTATCCTGTCTCCGTGCTTCTCTGATCAAATAAGCTGTAGTGTTACTAAGCCTTTCTTATAAAAACAATCCTTCCTTATTTGGAATAAATTTAAAGCAGTGAATTACAGAATTACAGAAGACAGACCCACAGGGAGACTCAAAAAGGTTACGCAGCCTATTCCTCCAATCCCAACAGAGGACCATAACTATTCATGAAAAATCTTGTTTAAGCTATTCTGAGAATTTCCAGGAGTGAATCCTGCTGCACTTGTATTTAGACATGATTTTTTTATTATTTGCACGGTTTGGTCCTTGCACAGGTTTTCATACAAATTCTAGCTCCATGGAGTGAATCAAATTAAAGATCATTATTACTGGGGGATGTCGGGGGGTGGTGTTTGCATTAAGCCAGTGTGTAAAATACACAAGGCAATGTCAAAACAAATTGGGAGTCTCTTTGTCTGCACTTTCCAGTCTGAAAAGATTCCAAACTATACAATGCAAAACACACACGAAGTTGGAAAGTATCCTATGGGGAGAAATAATGAATAAAACAATTTGATGCCTTTCCAATCTGACAAAACAAAGAAACATTCTGAGCAGCGGTTCTCGGGGATAAAAATCATTCAGCTTTTCATTATATGTGTTAATTTATTCTTTACATATTTTATAAAACAACAAGTTTGTGACTTGAAAACCTGCTATTACATCTCACTATGAGCTTAACTCATGCAATGCGCAGAGAAGCACTGGTAGATCTAAGCAGCAAGGATGGTGCATTTGCAGTCCCTACCAACACTTTCTAGTTTAGCGTGGGATAGCTTTTCGCTGAATATTCTTTTCCTAACCACAGATGGCCATCTCCTTCCTAACCACAGCTCTGGCCTTGGTGACATCAGTGGGAGGAAGGTCTTAAGGCATTTGGCTGTGTCATTTTACAAGAATATCCAACCCTTTGAAGTATACTTTAGTTCATTAAACCAGTTGCATCCAACTGAGAAACAAATGCAAATCTCCTTATACAGGGTCCAGTAGAGCAGAGACAAGCCAGCCCCTCTAGGGCTGAAAAACTGGAAACCATCAGGATGAAGTTTCTGAAATAACATTGCCCTAAACCTTCTCAATCCACAGAAAATATTTCTTCCAACTGTACCATATGTTGAATCAGTTCTGAAGCCCGTTGCTCATTCTGCAACACCATAAAACGAAAGAAAAAGGGGAAAAAAAAGCCTAATGCTCCAGTAGCTGACTGCAAGATCAGATGCCAATAAAACCAATCAGACTAGATAGGGTTTCAGTTTGGTTGTTGCATTTAGTCATGATTGCATCATTGAGACATGAGTCAACGATGCTTTTGACTCTTGAAAAGATAGCTCTTTCAGCTCTGCTCCTTCTCATCAAAAGGTCTTCATTCACACTTCAGGAAGTGTTTTAGTATGTACCAGATAAAGGAAGAGCAGAGGTTAGCTTTTTTTCAATTTCAGGTGCAGAAAGCATTCCTGCATTGAATAAGCAGATTTTAAAATAAAATAATATTAAAATATAAAAAAAAAAACCCATAGACAACAATCTGGAAAATAAGATGATCAACAGCATATTCTCCTCCAAATAGAAACCTGCCTGACTCTCTCAAAGAAATTACAGCTCTGTTTCCTTCCGCCATGTGGAAATTTCATATAGAGACATTCAGCTACAGGAAAATGCATATACTCATTCCTGTTTTGAAAACAGTGTTATTATTGGGATTTTCTTATGAGGCAGACATATTTGTATCACATTTTCAATACAAAATCAGAAATATTGTATTCTAGAAGCACTACAAATGCAGCACACCATTGGAATAGTTACCAACTAATGTGAAAAGAGATCAGAGGTTAAAGTATACACCAGCACGGCTGAGAACTGAAACTAGTTTGCCTTGAAAATAAGCCTCACCTTGTCCTAGGCAAGCAAACCAGCCACAGAGAAATTAATTGCATATCATCTGCTACTGCTTAGGTAGCCTCACCCCATATATTCCCTTTATACCTACCAAGAAGGTCACTCAATGCATTTGTAAACCAGCAAACCAAATAGTTGAGGAGAAGCATCAGCTTGTTAATCACGTACATATGGCTCTTCCTGGAAAAGAAACTTTCACGTACAAGCAAACTGATGTCTCTGCTTTCTCTGCTCCAGCTAAGTTCAGCCCATCACACATGCCAGATCATTACAAGCTCTGAAAAAAATAAAATAAAAATTAGAGTCATTATATGTCAAAGAGATTGATGACTTTCCTGTCTGACAAAACTCAGTAAAGAATAAAAATGCCCTATTTTAAACACAATTAAACAATGCCTTTTTTTAAAATAAAAAAAAAAAGCCAGAGTTCAAAGCAAATAATTAAAAAAGCAAGTCTTCAAAACACTTTTTTCAACAATAAATAGTTTCTTCGAGCTTTTCAAAAGCTGATCCTTGACCTTGATGATTCTTACATGCATTCTTCTCTTACCACCTACCTGCCAACAGTATCATGTTGGCCAACAACCTTTATATTGCACAGAGGCATATAGTCTGTGAAACAAGACAGCTCTGCTGACACCCAAAGACATCCTGGTGGATACCATCACCCTTACCCTCCTGAATCAGTCTGCAGCCTCTGAGGCAAAGATTGAAGAAACTATTAATAACAGGATGTACTAGAAGTAGACAGTTCATCCTCAATGTAGTTGCTGTCACTGTCCAGCAAACCTACGAGTGGAAACAGGTTCTGTTCTCCCTTCCCTGAAAAGCCCATTGGCGTCCACATAATCCTTCTTTCTCTCCATTAATTATGCAAAATGATTGGTAGAGGTGCAGAGGTGCTGCAGGCTTGGTTACCAACAGTCTGTGGATAAGAGTCAGTGTCCTCATTCTCCACGGATGCAACCATCAATACCAACAGCACACCAGAACACCTCCAGGAAAATAGCTCCCAGAGAGGAGCAGATGGCTTGAACTGAATCCAAGCAAGGCTGAAGTGAATGAATCCAAGTACAGCCAAAATACGGGATGAGAAGAAGGATTTCTTTAAACAGCTCCTGGAAACATTATCTCCCCCTCTGTGGAAAAGCATGCTGCCCACATTTGTCAAAGCTGCGCCTTGGGTCTGACACCTTGCAAAGTCTGACTGCTTAGATGGCATCAGTAATCCATGAATTTGTCACCTCTGGGCTGGATTTTAATAACTCCACGTGTTTTGAAGCTCAGTGTGGGAACTGTACACCAGTTCTAGCCGCCTGGGAAAGGGAACAACTGCTTTTTCTATGGCTTATGTTGCCAAGGGCATATTGGGTTTGTGCTTGAGTCTTTCCCATAGCTCCCAGTCAGCATCTGATCCCAACTTAAGGCCCCAGCCCTATTTTTGAAAGCAATTAGTGTCTCCAGACCCAACCACATCAAAGTCTGAATTTTCATCCATGAACCCCCGTGGCAACCGTGCTCCTTTGAGAGGTCTTAAAGCTCAGAACAAAGCATCTAGGAGAGTTGTGAAGAAAACAGGCCCTTTTTATCAATAGCTAAGGAATATTTTTCTAGTGGAGATCAGGCAAATCCAGATTCTGGTACACTTCAGGCATAATTTCTTTAAGGTGGATTAACTTCTTAACTTGAATGCACAACTCAGATAACTGTTTCATTCCAAAACTTTTCCCAACTTCCTCACCTTAGCAACTGTCATGAGTTTCTGTTCCCTCTTGTGAAGAACTGGAAGAGAGTCTACGAAGTCCATTAGACACTTAACACTGCCACTGAACTTGTGCACAATGGACAGATGTTCCAGCAGTTTAATACCCTTAGAGAAAGTATAGAAAAGCAAAAGCCAAGTGCAATTTAGTCTCTGCTTCAATCCACCCTTGACAATTTTTTTTGATGACAGACCATTATCAGAGAGGAAGTTAAAAACTATTTTCACTTGGTATACACCTGTCTTCTCACATCTGGCAGTTTTGCACCTTCCTTATGAGTATTCTTTGGTTCATTCCTCTTATAAATTAAAAGTAGATTTGGGACACTTATTATTTACTCCTCCTCCAGCTCAACCACCTTGGCAAGTGTCCAGGATGTTGTTATCCTACCTAGAATACCAGTGTGCAGGAAGACTGGTTTGTCTCCAGTATTGACTAGTGGAAGTATGGGGTTTATTTGCATCCAAAGAAGTTTGGTTTTCCAGCACCCCATATTTTTAAGAATTACCAAGGGACAGTCTTTTGCAGTTGGACATGATCTTGTACATAACACGTGTGCTAAGCCAACTTCAAAAATGTAGTTTCTTCAGGAACCGCATTATTTAGGAAGGCTGCTTTCATTAGCCCCAAGCACTCTCCTCCCATTTTGTTCCCTTTCCCGGAACATCCCTTTCCCGCTGAACTTTCTCAGCATCGAGTCCTGCTAGTAGTAGATGCAATTATCTTGCTGCTCCCACCAACATCCACAGCATCCGTTGTTAAAATCAAAGAGTAGCACAAGCAACCCCTCACATTCATCATATTCTGCCCTTACTCCGACAAGATTAAAGACCTTTCAGTAATTAAAGATGGAAGGATGTCATTGAAAGGTACAGGGGAGCTGGGGAAGGTGACACATCCAAGTGACACATCTATGATTCTCTTGTCTCTTCTGATCCCTTGTTCTGAAGGCTACTGTTTGTAAATCAAGATTAATGAGAAGAACAGCACTTAAGTGCACCTGATCATAAATCTGGGAGAGTTAGTACACTCTCCGACAAGATTAATATATTTTATATCTCACACTGTCTGTGTAATGCTCTGCATTCAATTTATTACCATCTCAGACCTGAAAGTGGAGCATGGATTTACTTGCAGTGCAACTTTCACTTTTTGCAGAGCATTTCATTTACATGTATCTGTATCCATTTCTATGCCTCTTGAGGTTATTTTCATTAGGAAAAAGCTTTTTTCTTTTAACATAATTCCAGCGTAATTATATGTAAAGCAGCATATTGGCAAAAAGCTGCTGAAGAGTGTTGTTAATTGGATCATGAGGACACAGGCTGGAATTTTTTGAGGAAATACATCAGAAAATGTCATTTCACCTTAATCAAAACATTTTGTAGATAAAGGTTGATATTTAGGAAAAAAACTTCTAATCTACTTTTTAATACACTTTTTTACTTGAAACAGACTGCATTTCCTATATAACGGCTTTCTTCCTTTGAAATTTATGATGATCAGCAAATACTTCTTTTAAATTTAAAAAGGTATGAACTCAAACTGCAGTAATCACAGCTTTCTGAAGTGCATTTTTTTAAGTGAACTAGTTGCCTCCTCTGAAATTCCCCTAACTGATGAATTAAAACTGTTGAGACTTTGGGTTTCTGACTTAATTTCAGACAAAATCTGAATTTCAAATCTTGAATTTCTCAGACTAGGAAAACAATCCCCATTGAGCTGTAACAGATACACAAACTCTAAAAGAAACCATAAACTACTTGGAATAACTAGTTCTTGCCCTCTGCCACAGCATTTCCTAAAGTCAGCACCCTACCAAAAGTTTCCTTCTCATTATATTTCTTGCTCTTCAGTACCACTGTCACCTCCTCCCACCACACCATATGTTCCACATCTCTTCCCTGCCGAGCACTCTCTGGTCTCTGAGATCTGACAGCTGAAGTGACCTCCCCCTCCTTGGCCCCCAGTTCTGTCTCAGCAGAAGTCGGTGACTGCAATTGGCATGCTTTGCTCTCCTTGGGAACCAGATACACACCTGCCAACGAGGGTAAAACATGTCCTCATTCCCAGTCTTGACCTACTCCATCTCCTCATTCTGTGGGCTTCTGGAACACAGAGGTCTCCTGTTATTTGGCTATGGAGTACTTCACATCTGACTGAGGCTGCTGGGCGCTTTCAGAGCAGAGATAGCTAAACCTGTTCCCCATGTTACCTGTAACTAGCCATTTCTAAAGTTTTCTTGTCACCAAAGGCTTCTAACATAACAAGAACTCTCAAAGAGATTCTCAAGGTGCAAGGTCAGAATCTTGTCCATAAACAAACTGGTTCCTCCTTGTTCGTGCTCCAGCTTTGCAGCCAGGACTAATATAAAGCAAAGTCAAGTTTTCTAATCTTCCAGAGTATAAAACACCCAGCAATCAGAGGCTTATTAGCAGATAATGATTTACTTTCTACCCACCAGCTATTTGCGAAGATCATCCACTCTCCCTGTCTGAAGTACCATCAGGGTTTCTCCATAAGTCTACTCCATTTATCATTAGGGGGATTTACACTGTAAACAGGACAGCTGCATTACTGAGTCTAATTATACGCTGAGAAGACAAAGCACCGTGTGCCCACACATTGCACTGGAATTAGAAGTCCAGGTAGAACAGAGGAGAGGCTTTTAATTAAACAATGTCAGTTACCTTTCACAGAAAGCCTACGATTTAATTTAAACGCACACACAGGAAGAACAGTAGGTCAAGCACCTTCCCATCTTGTGAACTTCAGGCCTAGTGGCTGCCAAACATGACACAATCATTTCTGCCCACCTGCCTCACATTTCTGTTTAGAAGTACTTCATCCCTTTTTTTTTTTTTTTGGCTTTCTTTCTTTCCTTTAATTAGAAGTAAGGAAAAGGTTGTCGTGATTTCATAGCATGTCAGATTTAATCTGCATAAGACCCCATCACATGTTGGGGGGTGTGTGGCAGGAGTTTTTAATAAAGGATTACAGCATGCACCTGCTGTGGCTGAAATATTGTGAGCTTTTTCTAAGCTCTGGGACCTGCATTGGGTCAGGCTTGACTTGAACATTTATTACTTATCAACCTTTGGCATTGGGATGGAGTCTGAAGCAGGGTGATGATGCCAGCTGATTTAAATTGCCAAAAAAGTGATCAGGTTGTTTGCACGAAATCAGATAAGTGTTTGTCTTAATGGCTGGTTCAAAGATGGGCAGAATTCCTTTGCCCCAGACAACATATTTTTTTGTTCCCAGATGTCATCGGATAATGACTTTTATGCCAACAAGTTAATTGCAAAAGCAAAGCAATGCAAAAATATACTGAACTATAGTCGTGTATTTTCTACAATTGCTTCAAATTTAATGTAATGAACAGAGTGTGTTGTGAAGGAAGATTGCTGATGCCATGAAAAATAAATGCTGTTTCCAAGCTTAACCATCACCCAGCCAAATGATTTGCAAATTCTCCCCTTTGCTTGCACCTCTCATATTGTTCATTGCTTACTTCTTTCACAGGATGTGGAAATGGGGGTCAACAGCTTTCTCCACCTGATGGAGTTCACCCCAAAGGTCTGCATTGCAAAAGGTTGAGATTTGGTGTAGGCATGGGAAGGACACCCTGACTCCAACCACCTGAAGCAGCTCCACATTGTGCAGGCAGATTCAGGATTATTGGGGTAGATGGAGACAGAGAAGCACCTGCACACTCTCCTAAGAAGTTTGAGAAGTCTCCTGCTCACATTTCTGTTCCATTTTCATAGAATTGTCTAGGTTGGAAGGAACCTTTCAGATCATGGAGTCCAACCATCAACCTAATACTCACAAAATCACCACTAAAATATGTCCCTCAGTGCCAGGTCTAACACTCTTTTAAATTTCTCCAGGGATGGTGATTCCACCACTTCCCTGGGCAGCCTGTTCCAATGTTTGATAAACCTCTCAGTGAATAACTTTTTCCTAATATTCAATCTAAACCCCCCCTGGTTCAAATTGAGTCCATTTCCTCTTGTCCTATCACCTGTGACTTGGGAGAAGAGACCAACTCCCACCTCCCTACAATCTCCTGTGGGTTTTTTTTCTGGTTTTCAGATCTTTTCAACTAAGAACAGCTCACCATAGGCTATTACTGGCATGTGCAGCTACATAGCCTGGTTCAGCAGCTCTTATGAACACCAAGCAACAGCCAGAAAAAGAGCAATCAAACAGACCATTTCACCTGAGTATCCTCAACAGCAGAGCTGGACCTTGTATCAGTCCAAGTCTGTCTAGGAAACAACCGCCTTTGGAGTGTTAGATGTCTCCTTTTGAATAAATCACTTGTCAGTTCATTGCTCACAGCTGCCAGCATGTACCAGGCTATTTACTGCAGCCAAGCCATTTCCATTCTAATGGTACACAATAGAAGAGAAAGACATACTGAAAATACACAGAGTGCTGACAAGTGTTAATAGGGCTGCTATCCTGCTTTAAAGCAATTCTATTAACACATTATACTGCAGCTGAGGGTAATTATTTCCAAGGGAAATGGTTTTTGCGACCATGACCCATGGTAGGCTCTCATAATGGTGATTAAATTCACATGTGACTAATATACATAAGACATTAACCGAAGTTTGAGGATTTATTAAGATTTGCAGAGATGTTTGCAGAGCCACAGAAGACAGTCTCCTCGAGCTGCAGAAACAAAAAACAAAGTAAGAAAAGTTCATATTGGCCTATAAAGCTAAATAAATGAATTTCAGATTTTCAGTAATATGTCTTAAAGTAACACCTCTGCAAATCTAAAATTTTATTTAGTAAAGAAATGAAAATAAAAGGGTTCTTCTGCTCATAACATGGAATAAAATATGACATTTTGCCTTCAGTTAACACAAGTTCAATATACCACAGAAGATCAAGCTAATTTAGAAACATGGTGGAGGGGGATAGAAGAGATAAGGAGCATTTAGATTCACAGCTTCTCATCTGGCACTGTCTGTCTCTTCCTTACTGCAACCCGATGGCAGCACAACGTTGTGCATTCAGTACCTCCCTGCCATGCAAATAAGCAAAGTACTGGTAAATATGGGATACTCCTTATTCCTTTGCAGCATCCAACTGGCTAAGCCAGTGCTGGAGACCAATTAAAGCCAGTGGCTGATCACTCTGCCATTGGAAAATCTCCACCTCTGTCTCCCTCCTGACACTGGGCTCACCACTAAATGCCAGTCTGCCTGCCTTCAGCATGCCTTTACCGCTGAGCCAAATCAGCCCCAATAGGGACTATAAACAGGGCAAACAGGAAAAGTGATAATACAAGTTACGCTGTGCCACGCATGCTGCAGCATTAGAATGTAAAAGTCTTTCTAGCTTCATAAAAGGAAATTCTTTTATGGATTTCCATGGTGACTTGCTGTGGTCTCTACAGTCACAGGTAAATGATGAGAGCAGCCCCAGCAAGTGAACAGCTTCCCTTAGGCTCTCGGGATGGCTATACTGGGTCAATACAGCATCTGGTTGCAGCTGTGGAGTTGTTGGCAAACTTGAAGACCATCCTTTATGGGAAACCACACTGCAGTACTTGTCTGTAAGAACTAAATACTGTTATGAAGAGCTTCCCCCTGCTTCACAATACTGTAAACATTCTTGAAGAGCAAAATATGCTATTTTAAAAGGAAAAATGGCTCTCATCAAATCCTGTCCATGCAACAGCAGCGCAGGAGGCTTTAATAAGTATCTCTCCATTGCCTTTTGAATGTGGCGTTTATACACAGTTTGGATATAAGAAAGGAAAGGGAAAGGAGAATAGAAGTGAGGAAAATTTGGATCTACATAGTGGGTGGAATAATATAGATGTAGCTTTTATCACCCAGCCAAGTTTTCCCTAAAATGCCCCATGGTAGCTGCACACAGTCAATATTTGATAGACAAGTTGGCAAAGCTTCTTACATCTTATGTTACCTACTTGCTACCCAGCAGACAGGGTTGTAGGCAGGTGGGCTACAGGAATCCACACCAGGCAAGCACTATGGTCTGGCTTCAACCCTGGCCCTGTGCCTCAGGGACAAAATAGGAACAGCCTGGGCTTCTTAGCCCTCGCTGTCATAAGCAATAAAGCAGAGAGGGATGCAACAGCTTTCAGACATTGATTGAAAACCTTTGGGCTCCATCATTCATGCAGAATTTCTATTGATAAACATGCACACTAGGATATTCACTGCATGTAAAACACTATCTGCATTTATTCAACCGTTTTGTCATTCTTTGTATGTGACATGGTCTGCAACTCGTCTCAAACACCACGTCCATTGCAGGACTCTGATTAAAAGCAGAACCAAATCCAGCATTTCTCTCAAGCAGGTGACCCTCTCTCCCAGTCTCCTGCTTGGCCACTCCCTGAAATCAACGGAGACCTGATCCCCATGATATAGATCAGGACATTTATGGACTTGACAGAAAAAAAAAATATAAAGGATTGACTTTTTTATTAATCAAATATTGATTTTTCCTAGATTTGAGGATATAACGAATGATAGCCCAGAAAGCACTGAGCTGTGGGAGAAAAAGTTAAGAAAGAAAATAATGTAGTTTATAATTTCAGAGGCTACTTTTTTATTTATTTAGCTACTGATTGAGCAGGGAGAACACTCCATTAATGTCATTCCTTCATTAAAAAACCATCTGGAATCTCCAAAGCAATCCTTGAATTTACACTCTCTGAAGGTAAAAAAAATATTGCTGGACAGTACAGAAAATGTTCCTGCCTCAGTTTCAGGGTTTGTCTGACAGAACATAATTCTATATATCTATGGATCACCAGATCAATGACCCAGGAACATAACTCTGTTGAAATATTCTTGACACGGTGAACATTAATGGCTGAAATAGGTCTATAGGGTCTAACCCATCAATGCACCTGCAGCAATTCAGCAGACTGTAGCATCTCTAAAATTGCCATCAGTCCTTTAAACCACAGGCCTACAAACGTACATCTCTCTAAAGGAGGAGCAAAGCCTGATTTGATTTGACAGACTAAAATAGCCTCATCAGAACTATTAAGTAAAATATCTTCAAAGGTGCTTACGGGGGCTTTAGATCATATTGAAAACCCCACCCCTTTCACATGCCATGACTACAGAACTCCGAAGGGATGCTTGAATGGATAAACCAAGATTTCATTCATGAAATCATATCAAAACAACAGATCACAACCTCCTCACACAGCCCAGCCATCCACCCCAATTCATGATCTTTTTCCAAAAGGAAGGTGTCCAAAAGGGACTGAACTTGTCCCGTCATTGCTCAATGCCAGAGCCTTGCTTTGATGCGGTGGACAGCTGGTTTTGATGGGCCAAGCCTCTGTCCTGAGCCAAGAGGAAAGACCAACAGATACAGCTTTCCATTTTCCCCCAGTTCAAGCCCATCAATTTCTGCAGCTTCTCCTGTGCCCCTTGCTCTTCCAAACACTTCAGTCTTCTCTCCTCTGCCCTTGCCCATGTGTGATGTTTCCATCAGTGGAGAAGTGGGGCAAAGCCTGGAAGGCAAAACCTTGGGAAAGGAGGAGTGACCAGACTCGTGAGCAGCCAATGTGCCAAACTCACCTTGGTGTGCTGGGGGCTACAGAAGTTGTACTACGAAGACATCAGCCTCAACAGTCAGTCACTTGTCCCCTGCTGATTCCCAGATCTCCATTCCTCATCATTGCTTGCCAGGAAAGGAGCCCAGGATGAAGGACTTTATGAAGGTCTTTATGACCTTCCTGGAAGACAACCTGTTGTGTTAAGGAAGATAAACCTGGTGGGTGAGTAAATGGAGAAAGAGCAAGGGCACAAGGGAGCAAAGACACAAGGACAATCAGAGGTATACCCAGCCCACATTTTGAGGGTATCTCTGCAAAAATATTTTCGGATATGTGGATAGAACCTTTCTAAAATAGAAGCTCAAATATTGATACATTCATCATAAACATATTGTACCACAAATGGAGCTCTGTGAGCAGAGTCCTGAAAGATATTACAAACAGCTCAAAAAATTGCCTCTTGCATAAACTCCAGCAGTCCAGATCTGGTTTGTTGCTAGGCTTAATTTTCAACTATTGGTGGGCGGGGAGAGAGAGAGAGAAAAAAGAAAAAAAGGTTTTGTCACATCCGTAAAATTAACTGTCTTCACACAGGGCAAGTGCTATCATTTGGAGAGGTCATGATAAATTACTTATAAACAATAACAAAAAAATACTTCCTGCTCTAAGTACCAAATTCTTTACAAACCTAATTAAAGAGCAAAAATCAGCATCCTGAAGTGACTCTGAGATGCTTCCCATTTGCAGAATAGAAGTCTATGTGTTTAAGGGAGCAAATTCAACACATTTGGGAAAGAGATGGAAAGTAGAAAATGAATAATATAAAAGATGAGAGGATTTTATGCAAATGCATTATGAATATCAATACACCCCAACACTAGAACTGTGAGTGCATCATTATTGTGGAAACTGGGCGATTAGCTTTGTTGTCATTCAATGCAAAAAATCAATGCTTAGTATCCTTTTCTCATGATACTGTTACAATTCATAAATTATTAACTGGAGTCTTTTGTAAAAAGTTCCTGTTTACAAGGTTACTCTGTAAGTTAAAATGTTTGTTTCCCCTCAGATCTCTACTGTAAAGCATCTGTGGGTAGATTTACATGATGAAGTTGATAGATTTGTATTTTGACAGTACATCTGTCATCTTCGCTTCATGTGTCAAGAGGTCAGGTGTGCACTTGGTGTTATCAGGTGGCTCATTAGTGTCCTGTGGGATATACTGCCTTGTCTGCTTTACTCTAAGTGACAAAAAAATGTTCCTTTTAGCCCTTGCTAAAAGAATTCACATCTCTTTGCAACTGTTTCTATTTTCCTACTGTCAGAAGATTGGAAACGAACTTGTAGTGCATATACAGAGAAAATGTCTAGGGACCCAGCACCATGAGGATAGATACTGCAATTCCTTCACACGCACCCTGGCCAACCGGGGCTGCTAAGGGTGCAGAGCACCCCCGTGGCCTCTTCTTTACAGGACCTGAAATACATACTTAGACACTCAGCACAGTCACATTACAACTTGCACAGTCTCTATCAAATAAAGGTGCATTAACCACCGCCAGCAAGCCATCGTCTCACTGCTAATCACTGTTAGACACTTGTGCTCTCTATAGGGGTAGGGTCTCAACCACAGGCTGCAAAAGCCATGGTCTAAAGTAGAATGAAGAAGTTTTCCAATTACTTTTCAGAAAATCGTGTAGAAGTTTCTGAAAGTAGCAGTACCGTTTCTGTGCTCTTCCTGCAATATTCCTGGCGGATTCGGTAATGCCTCCTGCTGTCTGCGGGCACATCTTCAAAAGACAGACTAGAGAACATCATTGTGCATTCATCCGAACCCGTATGAACTCATCAGCTCCAGCAGTTTCATATGAATCCAAGTGACAGCAGAGTTTAGTCCTGCAAATACCAGTGCTGTTTTACAAAGCACCTATTTTATTTTGTTGGGACTTAGAGCAATGCATTTTACATTGATTTTACCACTGTAGTAGATTACTTTGTGGGCCACTTAATTTAAAGGGTAAGCAAACAGCTGACAGTTTTGCTTGCAAATCACTTGTTCTAGTGAATTTTAAGTAACGGGCATATTTGTTGAAAAATGTGGTAAAGAAAAAATTATTGTGTTTCTGTAAACTGGAAAATCATTCAATGCAAGAGCTTGGGTGGATCCACATACTACTATGCAGCAGACAAACAGATTCTGTACCCAATTTTTTGTTACCTTTTAGGGTACTTTTCTACTTTTGCAATGTTCCTTGTTTCTTTCTTATGGTGGCTGATGGATGGCATTGTAGATGCTCCTTTAAGGTGTATGAAAATTATTTTTCCATTTATTGTGGTTCTCTGCAGTCTCAGGCATATGATGGCTACAAGTCAATTGTCCTTGAAAAGTCTATTGAATAACCCTTTATATAATTAAAATGGAGTATCTTGAAGAGTATCTTACCAATGTTACCTTGTTACTCTTCAGGGTCCCTGTAGAGATCACTTGTGGGATTAGATGAACCATGTCCCTCTTAGCTTTCTTTTCATGTCTGAACCAAACTTTCCCTCTGCTCAGAAGACTCAGCAAGAAGTTTCCTGACTGGAAGGCATTTCTGTGAAAAAACTCCCTGATGATTCAAATTAAAAAAAAATAAAAAAAAATAAAAAGTATATGAAGAAAGTGCATCCACCCACAAAGTTGAATTACAGAGAATACAAATAAGAACTCTATAGCCAAGAGCCATGAGTGGGATTACTAAACCTTCACCCAGTGCATACATTAAGGAGAAGGCATACTGGATTCCTACAATTTATACATTTTTGTGTAAATGCCCTTACCAATCTGTGCGATCTTGTGTCAGTGTAGATTGTCATGAAGTGGAACATAACTCCAGTGAGTGGACAAAACATTTGTGTTCCTATTCCTCTGCTGAGAATTCTTCAGTGACTAAATACCAAGATCTAAATGGAAAAAGTCAGTTGTGCAAAATTTCACTTACAAAGATAAAACCCTTTTATACCCTAAATGAAGAAGCCACTGCAAGTGCTGGATCACCAAGTGTCCCCAGATAACCACTACTTTGCGGGTACAATCCAGGTTACGTCTGAGGCAGACAACTATAAATCAAAGAGTTAATATATCTTTAAAAGTTACTGTCCCCCAGCTGCAACCTTCATAGCAGTTGAAGCTACCTCAATTCGTACCTCCACAAGTATGTGTGATACTGGCATTTTCAGCTAAAGCCCAGAATCTTGTTAGTATGTGCTGCTTAATCACTTGTGATCTGACCCTGACCTTAGATACCTTCCAAAATGAAAAACTTACACCGCCTAGCAGGGATTTATAAATCTCAGAACTTCAGTCCCAGAAAGGCATACAAAGACTGAATGCTCAATCTTCTTTCTTCTGCGTATGGCAGGGGCAAGAAGAATGAAGCCAGGGTTGACTTTCCACTCAGCCTCCCTCACGTCTGCACCTTTCACAAGGCATCACACCACAAAGGACCAGCGAGACATATTCACTTCCAGGATCCATCCTGGGCTGATGAAATGCAACAGTGGCATTTCCCAGGCTTGAGCTTCCAGGTTCAGTGCAGCCTGTAGTGATTTTTCTGGCAAAAATTCATTGACTATCATTTTGTATAAATGACCATAAGGAACAAACTTTTTATCTATGCTACCAAAACCACTCTTCGAGTGCACGTAATTTCTGTTAGTATTAACAGGAATGTCACACACACGTGCAAAGCAGGGTAGAATGGCCCCTGAAGTGTTCTAACAGCAATATTAATTTCTCCTGGTGGATGGCTTTGTCTTCATAACAATAATAAAGCTACAGTACTTTATAAAATGCAAAAGGTCTCTTGAAGGTTGGTACAGGCTGTTATTCTAATTGATTACCTTTGTGAATTTTCATCTAAATGAGAAAAACCTGGTAACTGAGACATACCCATACAAGGTTCTAGACTTTAAAGTCCAAGCTGAAAACGTTGCCTAGGCACCTTTTTGTTTTAAAAAGAGTAACTGTTTAACAAGCAAAAGACACAGAGAAAATCACGAAAGATGTGCTGCTTATTTATCAAGGAAAAGTCATCATTTGGAAAAAAACTCCACTTTTTATCTTTGTCTAGATAATCCTGCTTTTGCAAAGGGGATCTAGTTGCTCAACTAAACACTACAGTAACTGAGGTGGAAAAAAGTACATACTCTACATCTACGGGTGTAGGAGTCTGATTTCCACGCAGTAAGAATCTCTGCAACCATAACCTTCAAAAACACATCCTCATGAGCTCAACATAACCAGTATATTCCAAATTCCAAGGTGAGCATTTCCACAATGCAGTGCTTGGGGACACTCTGCTGTGAAAAGGAGTCCTTTAAATGACATTACCACAGTTTAGAGCCATTTATTTGTCCGAAACAGTTAAAAGTTTGTTACAGGATCATCTATATTTCAATAGATACTGAAGCATCTATTATTATGACAGAAGTCTTAACTGTTCTCTTACCTCAGGGTATGTTGAGTCTGCAAGCAAATTGTTAGTCTGTAAAGGCATTTTCTATTATTGTCAGTTTGTTATGAACTAACTCTTGAGAAAATTTACAGCAAATGTAAAAATTTTATTCACTTTCTTTAGGTAAAAATTCTAACACAAATCCTTGAAGGTAACAGACTTAGGGGTAAATGGAAAACAGAATAAAATTTTTCATGGATTTAACAGTTGGATGATACAAGAGAAGCCTTGCAGGGATTTCCATTAAGATAATTTATTTTCTAGATAAAGAAAATTCCATTAATCTAGTTTATATATCAACGCATTTATTTTGATACCACAGATATTTCCTTATCCAATTGGAGAAGATAAGGACAGTGGTAAGGAACTGGCTAAAGAGTGAACAATGGTACTTTCTGTTCAAAATAAGATAGGCTGGAGTTCCTCACCAGTCAGCCTGGGTGGTGTTTGACCATGGCCTTGCGAAGAGGCACAGGAAAACCTCAGCGCAGGAAACAGGCAGCCCCTCATGACCACAGCCTGGGAGAGTAATGGTGGGTGACATTCAGCAGCACAAACTTCAAGGCCATTCTCTGAAGTAGAATCAGTAAGAATATACGCTATCAGCAAGGAGGCGTGAGCTGAGAAGAGCAAGCCTAGAATATTAGTCAAACACTCACTGAGTGGGACTTGCTTGTGTGATACAGCTACGAAAAAGGCAAAAGCAACATAGGCTGTAGAAAGTAGAGTATTTGCAGCAGAGATGGGGAAATGCAAATGACACTCTAGAAAACTGGCAATGGCCGGTGTCAAATAAAGTGCATAATTCTGGCAATCCTCGATCAAAAAAAGATTCATCTAAATTGCAAGGGATGCAAAGAGGGCTACAAAGATAGGCAGAGAAAAAGAAAAGGGAGATGAAGAGGCCATGGTTATTTTATGCCTACTGAAATGTCACCTGGATGAAGGAAAATACATCAGGGTCATCCTAATGAGGGGAGAAAAGAGCACAGTTAAGAAGTAAGATACAGGTATAATCAGGACATGGATGAGTTCAGCTTGGATGTTAGAATAATATCTCATCAGAGGAGCATCTGCGACAATCTTTGTTAGAAATTGAATGGCAAAACATTGCCACTTTAAGACAAAGAGGATTACTTTCTGAACCAGACTGCAGGAGACAATGCCTGGACATGATGACGCACCTGTTTTAGCCTTATAGAAGCTTCACAGTGGGATGCAAACTGAGGTTTCTAAGAGATTGCGAGTATGCTGCTTACAAATCCTGCTCTTCTAGAACAAGTAGATAAACATAAACTAAAACATTTACATAGAGAACACACCAAGAATCTGGGACACTGATCTCTTGTACTAACAGAGCTGCTGGCAAAGACTTTAATTTTGCTATCACTCAGCAGAAGGGCAATGCTGGTGTCAGATGCCAGACAACAGCATTAGAAGAAGCAGCAATCCTCCAAAAAGAGACAGGCATACATTACAGCATTTGTGCAATGAGTCAGAAAAAGCTGTAAATCAACCCAAGATCCTCCGGAACGAAGCTGCTTTAGGAATATATAATCTCTGTCATGGGCTGAAGATCTAGGAAGGCAAGTCATTCATTTGGGCTGTAGTTCATCATCTCATGCTATCAAACTTATGTTGTATTTTCCCCCTTCCTCAGTGGCAGCAAAAACACCTTCCAGGTGGCTATTGCAAGGCATGTAACCGACTGTACACCAAAGGGGTAGGTATGTTACGTGCCTTGAATAGGAAAGACTTGATTAGACATAAGTTTTAGTTACATTTTCAGTTCCCCCATAAATCCAGTGTATGACCACGGGCAAGTAACTCAATTTCTTTCTATTTATCTTCAAAAAAGAGAAAAATAATAACTGTTCTCTAAAATTCTTGTTTCTCCATTTAGAACATCCCAGCAATGGTTTTTACTATGCCTTCGAGGAGCACTTACCAAAATAAATAAGTAAATAAATAAAAACCAGTTACGGGTCAACATTGTACAAATAGTAAATAAAAATTATTTCACTGATGATATCGTTGAATACATACACACAGAAACAGTAGGAATAATAAAGGTAATTTTAAAATTTAATCAGAAAATCGAAACAATGGAAAAATATTAGGAATATAGAGTTCATTAGAGCAAGCTGAGTCTACTGACTGTTCAGCTGTCCAAGCATAGAGCAGAAAATCTCTTGTTTACTTATCACTGAGTACAATGACCACTATGATCCCAGCTGTAATCAAATACATAATTGATAGTGAACTAAACCAGAGAAATCAAAACCAAAAAAACACAGGGGCCAGATCTTCCCACCACTGACTTCAATGGAATTACCTGGCTGAATACTCCCACTCACTCCAGCAAATCAAAAGCTAACAATTATTACTCTAAAGAGCTTCACACTGCTGATGCTCTTTCCCATAAACTAGAAAGCTTATGCACAATGACCTAAATTAGTAGAATACACTCATTTTATTTTTTTGGCTTTTCTGTCTATATAAAAATTAGATATACACTGTTACCTTACTATTTACATAAAGCAGAACAATGAATTCAGTTGCTGGGTCGGCAGCAGTTCATCTGCATGACAGCCATCTGCATCCTTGCATTTTATTCTGTTTCAATGCAGCTTAAGTCACAAAATGATGTAACAGGGAACAGACTGGCTACAGCTTCAGCTCTACTTGCTGTTCTATTTATGAAGACTGATGACAAAAAACTGTAACAGGCAAATAAGAAAAACAGTATGAAATGCATCTACAATAATATGGAACAATTATGTGTCACAAAATGTAACTACTTGGAAATTCAATCTGTCAAAGAACTGGACACTTAATTATTATAATCATTCTTAACAAGAACTAATTGAAAGTGAAGATTCACTTTTATCTAGAATTTTGCTTATGAATTTTAAGTATGTTACCTATTAGTATATAACCAAAGCTATGAAAATCCAAACAAATTACCCTCCTTCCAGTAAGCCTTCCTTATGCATGCTCTCCTTTCTTTGTGGAATCTGAATGAATATTTCTAGCTAATGGCTAAATTCTTTTCCATATCTAGATTCAAAGAGGCAAGGAATATGTATACATTGCTATTCCCCTAGAGAATGGATTTATTTTAGGACAAGAAAAACTATGTCTATTTTCAAATTTTTTCTCTTCCTCCTGCTTTCCTGCCACCACTTATGAATGTAAAAGTTAACTACCCAGAACTATCTAAGAAAATAAATCTAATTGCACAGATATAATTAAAGTATGCCCTACAATAATTGCTACTGATTTGTAAGTTCCATCTTTTCACCGTCATACAATCTTGATAGTCACTACATCACCATTGAAAATACAAGAAGACATAATTTACTAACACTGTCCTGTCAACTCTCTTAGCATTGGGATCAGCTTTGTATTTTTATATTGTACTGTATGTGAGAAGTACATCAGACCAATCCATAGAATCATAGAATCATTTAGGTTGGAAAAGACCTTTAAGATTATCCATATCAGTTCTAACAGAAGCATTTTCTTTCTTTGACCCCCTAGGTTACATTCATGATCTAAACTCCTTTAAAACAATTTTACATATCTTAGTGTCATTAAGAAAGTCTTATCCTTGATGCACCACAGAAGTTCAGGTGTGGTCTTCCACGAATTTCTGCCACGTAGCAGATTCTTGGGAATCCAAGGTGCATTTCAGGTAGAACCAAATCTCCTTGCTTTTTCTTGTGAAATTAAAATGTACCATTCTGTATAGCAAAATCCAGGTTCAAGAACTGCAGCCACAGTTGAAAGGAGAAGTAGTGTCCTTTTTGTTGACCAATTTTGCAAGTTCAAAGAATTAAGTCAATGGCATTGTCACAGAAAAGGGTCTCTGTGTAACAGCCAAGCAACATGTCTTTGTTCTGGTAGTGACCCACATGTTTATTCTTTGCTACCGTGTTACCTATAAAAGAAGAGGAAAGAGTTACCTACACAGAATTGATCAAATAAGGATGACAGTATGTGCTTTGTTGCTGCAAAGTAACTGTACCCAGGAATACATCAGGAACGAACTTGCCCCAGCCATACCTACATACCTTGCACAGAAACAGAATCTATATGCAAATGTTAATTACACTGTTATTCAATGGTATAAGGGAGATTTGCAGACTTTAAAAATGGCCATTTACTATGAAATTTGCCACCAACATCTCATGGAAATCTCCTGCTTTTTTTCACTTAGCATCATTTCCAACACCAATGCCTACAGCACGTGCGTGACTCGCATCCCAAAGGGCCATTCTCACAAAGTCCTACCCATTCCCAGTGGTCCATCTTAGGGGAGAGAACTGGGGATCAGGCAGAACATGGTCTGCAGAGGGCATCAGTTGTTCTTGTAGGAGAAGCCACCCTCAGATAGCACTTCTCCCACGGGACCCCGTGGTCTCTTCCCCTTACACTGTATGCACATTCAACAGGAGGGGTCCTGTCAGATCTCCCATCCTGGAAATAGATGCAAATAGGCAGCCTGCAAGGAGGAAAGCTTTGTCAGCTCTGGTCTGTAGTGTCAGACTTGTTACAAAACTAAACAGACACTCCGCATAGACAAGTTTTTATTTCCTTCCCTGAGGTAACTGATGTACGATACAAGCTCTTCAGCTTTTCACATTTTAACTGTCCCACTCAGCTTCTAACTATTCACTGAAATACTGAGTAGCATCAGGAGTCTCCTGTGCTTCATATACTTCAAGTTACTCTAATATTTTCACCAAATGAAAAAGCAGTGGACTTAAAATTGATTAAATGGCATTTCCTCTTTCAGTGTATAATTAATCCGTGTAAGTCATTGCCTCAACTATCACTGATCCAAGGGTCTTAAAAAGCTTTAAAAATTGATTAGAAATTTAAATGGTAATGAGATCATCTTTGCTACATAACATCAAAAAAAATTAATATAGACTGGGTCTCAACTCTTGTGTTTTAGACATAAGCCAACTATTAAATTGGAAGAATTTCATGTATGTGTACATTTTCTATAATTGTTCACAAGGGTTTTGCTGTGTCTTCCTGATTTAAGTATCCCAGCACTGAGACACACAGGCTGCTGTATGGTTTGGACTACTGGTCTGACAGTTCATACAGTCCTCTTTGGGTAAAGATTTAGTAATGCACTTCATATATATTTTGTTGATTGAGCTGAGTTTGGACAACCCTTTGGTTCATTTTTGAAATAATAAAAAAAAAAGAAGTTATGTTATACTTTCCTTTCCCTGTAACAAGGGAATTTTTCTTTCCATTGTATTTTCCTTCCAGTTCAATATTGCCTGTGCTACAAGCTTTTGTTCAGAATCTGGAATTATTATCTCATTTTCTCTCTTTCATCCAGAATTTAGTAGAGTTTTTGCTCCTTAGAACAGTCATTATTAAACAACATTTGGTGTCAGTATTTGCTTATTAACTCAGACTGTAACCTAATCAACAACACTCATTCCCAACTAGAAGAGGCTGTAAAGGGAAAAGCTAAGCATATGTCTTTCCTTGCTACTGCCTCCTAAAGACTCGTGTTTTATGATATATTTAGATATGCAGTTTGCTATGAGTTGTTGAACTTCAATGCAGTGAACTCATTTTTGATTGCTAAGCAGACAGAAGACATGATATTTTCTCTCTGCTGGCCATTAATTAAGAAATAGGATGGCATAGAAAAGTGTGTGGTTTTTTTAAAACAGGCAGTCTACAGGATGGCCTGTAATTAGAAATGATCTGGACAAGCCTGATTTCCAGTGGTGCTCAGTGTCCCACAGTTCCCACTGATGTCAGTGCAGATTCTCAACAACTCTCAAGACAGGCTACTTCTTCGAAAAGCTAAAAGGGCTTTCCAGTACTTCAGGAATATAACTTTAGGTGACAGTGGTAAAGACCTTGAATCCACATAGTCAGTCTGCAAACTGAAGAATTGATTCTGGAACATGACTATCCCTCTAGCACTGGTCACAACTGAATAGTTTCTTTGCTCACTGAAGAATGATTCCAGCACCCAATAACTTAATGAGGCTGGCAGTGAAGGGACAGTTCTGATCCAACATTTCCCTTTCTGAGTCCAATTGCATTAAACATTGCTTTCCAAAACACCAAGGAGTCCAGTACTGGTGCTCACAACCGCAGGCGCAATGCAATAAGCAAGTGCTATCAGCAGACTGCCACCTTTAAATATAGGCGATCTCTGTACTTGCCTTTGTGGTTTTGACTTTATTTCCACTGCTGCAAGACCAACCTGAATAGTCTGGTAGTACTTTACAATCCTCTCCATCCAAACAGGGGTTCATATGACACCACCACTTCTGTAGGACAATGGAAGCTAGAAGAAGAAACAGGAAAGAGAAACAGAATATAATCTCTTTTCTTATTACTGTTGGGTTTATTAGGAAGGTTGTCTGTGAAACGTTCAATTGTTTGATTTCAAAAGGTAGAACCAACAGTTACTGATTTGTTACCTAATCACATTGACTATGTCTGAGCTGAAAATGTGGCTAAAACACTTCAGCACACAGAAGAGTAAATGCCATATGCAAATGGTGAAGACACGTAAGCACTGCCACTCCAACATTTGAACTGACCTCTGGAAGTGCCTTTCCATCTCCACTGACTACAAAGATGACTTGTCTCTGTCATTTACATGCTTCAGTCAAGTACCTGCTATAAGGTGGAATGAAACTAAGGCTTCTTGTTTAACCCAGATATGCATATGTGAGACTGGACGAAGAAATGCCAGTTTCTCCCTTCACTGGGTGAGAAAATAGAATTGCACAGAGATGTAAGCATGTGAGCTCTGTCAGCAACGACTGCAGATAAGAACGTGGAAACCACTGGAAAGCATTAGATTATTAACTAAAAATCGACTTCTGGTTACACTGCCAGTTTTGCAGTATGTTTTGGAAGACTACAGTAGTACACCTTAAATCTGCAAATTTATTAATTTTCTACCCTTAAGCCACTTCTCATTAATAAGACCGTGCTTGTTATTTTTACACATGTAGTCATGACTTCATAATACTGCTGTTAACAACACATATATTTTCCTACAAATATCTTCATGCATTTCTCACTTTTGCATTGTTCATGAGATTCATTAAATCCCAGAAAATTATTATGAAATATATCAGTTCACAATCTTACATAATCTAAGGTGGATTTCAAAATAAAATATGGCTTGAAGTACTTATTTAGCTAGCTTGCATTATGCTATTACGTGCACAAAATATCAAATTGAATGCTTTAAAAGATACCGCATCCAAAAGAGATGAACAAAAATAATGGAGTCTACTTCTTTTAAAGCACTTTTTTTCCTATTAATTTCAAGGTAGATTCATACTTCTGCAATGTTCAAATTTGGGTGACAAGCAGGCAAGCTGACATCAGGATATCGCTGAAATGTATGTTCAATTACTTCTGTTTTGTACTTTCACTTTAAGCCTACATGAAAAGCACTATGAAACATATACTTCTGGAATACCAGTTTGGCTCTTATAAACTATTCTTTCAATCTCATAGAATTACAAAATAAATGCATGATTCCTTTCACCAGTCATTTGGATCTTGGATCATTTGTTCAACTTCAGACCTTGAAAACCACCTCTTACTCACCTGTCTCCTGCAGGTACTTGGAATCCCTTGTGCCTCAGCTACTCTAATAATTCCTAAAATCCAACATTTTTCGTATTGGTTTGGGTTCAAGATGTTTTGAAACCACAGAAAACACACCAAACATGACAGTTTTTATTTATCTATACAACCTGCATCAACCTGCTCCTAACACCTGATTAAAGAAAAAAAGGCTTAGTTGACTGGCCAAAAGCGCAGCACAGGAGTGGGTTCACACAGCATTATCGAGCAATTGTGCCCAAGCAAATTCCTCGTCCATGTGGAGTCTGTGAACTGAAGACAGTGAAACTGGCCCACCATCTCCAGCAGTACCATCTTCCATTAAAACAAGCAGATACGTGAATGGAAAGCATTGCTGAGTAAATAACCCAAACAAGATCCACAAGCTCTTCAATAGACTGCATAACTCACCTTCTATTCGCCTCTTGTTTAGACACTTTCATGGAAAGTGACTCCTACCCTCCTGCTGACTGATTTCTATTCTGTGCAGATACCTCTCCTAAGAGTAATGGCAACACTTTGAAATACTTAATACAGATCTCATTCCATTAGCTTCCAGCAAATCCCCAATTCTTTGCTGTAGCAAACCACTAATTCTTACATCCATTCTATGTCCAATTTCTTTGTAGTTGTAATGTCCACTCTGCTGATCTATATGCCCTAACTGGCTGTAGCTGTTTGTGTCAAACACACGCCTGAGATTAGTCTGTTGAAATTCCCCATCACAGCCTTAACCTTATCTTCATAGCTAAAGTTCTCTAACTATTATCGTTGCTTTAACTGCACAACTAACTGGAGGATATAAGGGTTTTTTCTTCAGATTGAAGAACTCTTGGAGAGGTTTCAACAGATGACTTTTCTACAAAAGGAGAGCAGCTATGTCACTCTTATACACAACCACCCACACGAAGGGATACTGCTTCAGCTGGACATTATCCAGCTGACTTGCTGGAAATCAGCCAGAAACAAGCCAGAAACCCTGCCAGAAATAAATATTCTGCTGACATGGCTCCCTAGATAACGTGACTCCATGGAAACAATAGGTTCATAGAGAACAAAGCCAAAAGGTGTCAATACATCATCTCGTCTTGTCTCATGCAATTCAGTATGTTGTGTCCCTAGTTGTGTTTGGCTACACAGTGTCTTCCAAGCCAATCTGGAACAGGTGAAGAAAGAAACTTTTCCCATTATCATTTTTTTCTGACAGTTAAACAATCTCAGCATGAAACACAAAGCCTTACTTTTCTTCTTCTTCCCACCTCTTCCATTATGCTTTCTTCTCCTGCATTACAGCACTTACTACTAATCATCATTTTCTCCCCATGAAGGTATTGAACATGCTGCAATCAAGTAACTTTTCAATCTTCTGCCTGATAAGCTGAGCTGATTGAACTTTCTCAGTTTCACGCCACAATGCATTTGTCTTTATTAGTACAGTAATTTCCAACAGGTTCAACTTCCTCCGAGTAGGACTATGCCATATGACTGCCTTGGGCTTGTCATTAATTACTCCTTTGTCCCACTGGATGAAACCCATACATTCTTTTGTCAGGAGTGATTCTATATTTGCTTTCAGGTCACTGCTAAAAATGTTGCAGAGTGTGAGGTGTAGAGCAAAGCACCGTGAAATCCCAGTAGGTATTTGCCATTTGACTCCCTACTGATGGCTCTGTGGAGAGATGTGTATTTGAGCTATGGTAGGTAACTGACACTGAGCAGTGCACACAGTGGCATATGGTTCAAAATTAAATAGCTTAGAGAAAAATGAGACTTAAATCCTCAAATGTACTTCGTAACCAAATCTTTAGTTGAATAAATTATACACTATCTTCCAAGGTAACCTCGAAACGTATACTAGAAACTACCCATATTACTTTTGAAAACTTCTCTGGAAATGGCATCAGTAGTGTCTGGCAAAACTCTTCTCAGAAAGTCACATACACTCTTGTGATCCGTACTTCAGGAATTCCTTGCTAATTGGCTACTATATCAGCTTCTCAGTTATTCACACAGGATTGAGATCAGCCTCAATTGCCCCTAAGTATCTAGACCATGCTACCTGCCCTCTCAAATCGGCATAATTCTGGTGATCTTCTAGAATACCTCAAGTATTCTGAAATACATTTTGGATTTAAACAGATGACCAGAGATCTATTAGCCACCTTATTAGGACTTATTAGAATTTAAAAACAAAATGAAAAAAATTTATCCCATTAAATGTTGGCTAGCACCTTCTTTAGTTAACAATGAGTTATAAAGTACCTACTCATCCTGTTACTTCCCAAAAGGAGAACTGTGATGCTGATCCACCTTAGCACTAACAATGTCAATATTTCAGGCACTATGGGCCAATATTTCTTTTTAAGGATTTCTGTGTGTTCTATTTGAACAAGCAAATTCACATTGTCTTTAGTCTAGACAAATACGGATGTCTTTCCTACTCCACTGGATTAAGCTTTCTTCCATATAAATTTTCAGTACACTAGTCATTCTACTGTATATTTCTCTTTTTTTCTTTGAATACTGACACAGCATTAGCATCCTTTTGAATTTTCAAGTATTCTGAAATCCATTCAAAAACAGTGGGAGGGAAATCTTCCCAGCTATTTCTTCTTTTATCTGTTTCTTATGTATTGATTTTTTGTTTTCTGGTTTCTATATGCTCTCTTCCCTTCAGTGTGGAATCCATATGGGCTTTCAGCCAAAATTGTCTTTTTTTTCATTGCAGCTCTTTGGCCCTACAGAAAATTTTTTAACAATTCTTTAGTCCCATTCACTTTTTTTCCAATCTGAGTGTTTACTCCTTATACATTCTAGGACTAATAGAATTGCCTTGGTGGAAGATGATTTGGCTAGTGATGATTTACTTAGAAGCATTTAACGCACTTGGCAGAGATAGCTACTCTACAGACAAAAGTTATTAATGTTTTATCTTCTTGGCATGAGCTGTTAGAAAAGCTGGAGGTACTTACTCAAGGATGTTTATTTCCATAAAGAAAATGGATATAAACAAAATCTCATGACTACTCTAAATTTAATTTAGTCGTTGACAGAAGAATGGTTTGACCTCCACTAAATAAAATTTTCTATAGCTACAATCCAGTAGTAGAGCTAAAAATCAAGACAAGGTATACAGGCTGTGTGGTATGTCCTCTATGCATATTTAAATAATTTCTTTCATATGCTCTGCTTTTTTCTGAGCTTAGTGGATCCACTTATCCACAGCAACAGTTCTCAAACTATCACATGGGCCTGTGCTTGGAAGCTCGAATAACCCCCAGGAAAATGAGGTGTGCACGCGTACAGAACTAGCCTTGCTTTTTTTGTTTGCCAATGCTTGCCAGTAGCTGTCACAACTAAGTTAAAACACACAAATGACAGTTTCTTGTTCAAAATGCAATTATCTAAGTAATTGTTATCATGGGCTAGGGGCAAAAAATATGCCGACCCAAAGAGTTCTTTCCTTGTACTCCCATCTAGACTATGACGAGTGATTTTATTGTTTTTTTAAAATGCTGGGAAGATTTTAGTCTATAACAGACATTGATTTTTCACCTTCATATCCTTCTTTTTAAATGAAGTACTTTGGCTTCTCATACTACCAATATTTAAAGTTTCTGAGATGAAAGACACTGTAGAAATGCAAAGCACTCCATAAATGTCAGTTAGGCCCCACAACATAGTATTACTGCACAACATGGAAATGGACTCATTTGTAGCAATCAAGGCACTTAAGATTTCACCTTCTGTATTTCCAAGATTTAACTAGCTTTTACTTTCCTTTCTGCACCACTTCAACACCTTTTCTTGGAACTCACCTGGATATCTATCATTTCTTCTGTAACACTAAAGTACTTATTTTCCTCATTAACACATACCATGAGAAAAAAAGTCACTTCTACATGTAGGTGTGTGTCTGAATGCAATTATGCAACCAACCATTCTGCCTTGACTCACACAGGGGGCCTTCCTGAAATTTTGGTAGCTGTGAATATTGGCACATGTATTCTCTATCTCATTGAGGAGGGCTTAAGCCTTAACATATAACACTGCTCCAATAAACTGCTGCTTTAAATCTGACCTTGTATAAAATTCTTTAGCATTTGTGAACCTATTTCAAAATGTAAATATTCAGCTGGCCTATGACTGTATCCTAAAAAACATGATGATGGGCTTTAGAAGCCTATTTCATGGCCTATCTATACAAAAGGGCACAATGCCCAGTACTCATCAACAAGGAACTCTGATGAACTAGGCTCTACCCCCACCCAAATTAACAAACAAGCTGTCACCGAAACCCACTGGGATCAGATCAGGAAACCCATATGTTGCAAGACTGAAAAAAACTAAGGATAAGTACCCAACTAAATTAAAAGCCTGCAAAATACTAAACCCAGATGTATACATTTCAAATGAGAAAGGCTTATATTAATTTGGTTACAATTTACTGGGGAAAAAAAAATCCAAATAGGTTATAGTAGAAAGCTGCCCAAATGCCAAGTTTGAGTCCAGAACAGAATGTAAGTACAGTTTACCTAGACTCTGCTAAAGTCCCAGACCTCCGCAGTCTTCCATATTCTGTGATAATCTAGCTCTTGCAATACTTTTAATTTCTTATGGAGCATCTACAATCTATGACCAGTGATATGCCTGCCTGGCCTAAGGGAAAGCTAGAATCAACATTTTGTTTCCTGGGTTGCCAACGCTAAAAGAGAAATCAGACCTTCACTTCAAAAGAGCAAGCAGCATCAGAATTCTGTAAAATCATCATGCAGACCTCAACAAAATTAATTGCAATTATTTATTTATATAACCATCGATTTGTTTGGTCAAGAAAAGAAAACATAATTTCATTCCAATAGCTTTATAAAGGCTGCTACTCTACATAGAACGTGAAATATGATCCCATTTACTCTGCTCCAATGGTCTTTTTCGTGCTGCCCAAGAAGAGCTGAAACACAAACCCTGGAAAGTTCACAGGCAATGTTGACGTAAGAGACTGATGGCATCCTTCTTAATATCATTTTCCAGCATTATTTGCAGTTATTTTCCTTTTGAGTGCATCTAGAAGAAGCTAAAATCCAAACAGAATGTCTCTTCTAAATCCAAATAGATCATACTTAATCATTTCTGCTATAAAAACTACTAAGCAGTAAGCTACTTTCTTCCAAGAATTCCAATAAGTAAGAGCATCTTTGTATGTATGACTGAAAATTGTGTAGTCTGACACAAGAGGTGGGTGGTACTTTCTGGACGTGAACGTGAACTATATTGTTTTCTTATTTTGTCCAAATACAGTTTAGCACATACATAATTTGCGGGTGGACAGTCCCTGGAACAGCCTCCCCAGGGAAGTGGTCATGGCACCAAGCCTCTCAGAGTTCAAGGGGTGTCTCCACAGCACTCCTAGTCATATGATTTAGTTTTAGAATAATGACACGTTATCTCTCCCACTAAAGGCATTAATCACCAGCCTTTACCTAGGCGGACAGGCCATCTTTACTTAACCCAGAAAAGAAAGACGTATAATTTTATATATGTTTAATAAATAGTCCTATGAGGAGCAGGGAGTTCTAAACACATCTAATCCTCAGGCTAAGGAAAGATAGTTACAGTTTCTGTGCTACAGCAACTAAATAACACTGACTGTAGTCCCAAATGTTTGCAAAAATAAGTGAAGCATGTGAAAGTACTATCCTAAGGAGTGAGGGGGAATCAAAGGCTTCCACTTTAGAAGCCAAAATCTTAAATTTATAGTATTTTGTCATATTTAATGTCAACTATACTTGAAGAAAAAGCAGCTACTAAATTCTTTCAGCAACTATTTGCATTGTCTGAATTAAGCTGGTATCGTGCGTTTATACCTTTCCATCATAGAATGACAGTGTCACCTTTGCAAATCTTAAGCGAGTTTAAAACAATGCCTGACTTTTATTATCTGTTGCATTTAAAACTATTTGTAAAGGTATGAAAAGACTAATCATCTAAAAAAAAAATCTTTTTTCTTAAATATAAGGTTATCAAAACAGACGATAAGTTTAAAAAACTCGGATCACAGAATCACATGGGGTTGGAAGGGACCTCTGGAGATCATCCAGTCCAACCCCCTGCCAAAGCAGGTGCACCCAGAGCAGGTTGCACAGGAACTTGCCCAGGCGCGTTTTGAATGTCTCCAGAGAAGGAGACTCCACCACCTCCCTGCACAGCCTATTCGGGTGCTCTGCCACCCTCAAAGTAAAGAAGTTCCTCCTCATGTTTAGGTGGAACTTCTTATATTCAAGTTTGATGTCACATGTATGTCGAGTTTTCTGTTTAAATATCTCTGAATGTTAGATTAAAAAGTGGATTTTGAAGGGTTTGTTTCATGTTTAACTTGTAATGGTTGCAATTTTGTGTGAAAACAAATTATAACAGAAGATTCTTGCCTACAAATTAGTGAAATGGTGCATTTGGTAACTTTTAGATTTTTTCTAAAAAAAAAAAAAAATAATAATTTAAAAATCTGTCTTGGGGCAACTGTTTAATAAGTTAAAAACAAGAGCAGCAGCCCCTCCAGGGAACAGACTCTGGGTAACTCACAATTTCTGAACTCTGGTAAGCCAGAAAGGAAAGTGGTGGGGGTGAGGTGCAGAGTGAACCTCTGGAAGTTTTATGTAGCCTCAGGATGCCTCATTAACATTACAGTCAAGGTAAGATTTTAGCTTTGAATTTAATTTCAAGTGTGTTATACTGCTAAAAGCGTTAAGGATGGCAACATTGAGCTTTGTGAGGATCTCACCATCTATCCCAGGAAGGTGATGGACTAAGGCAACTGTACCCCATTTTTCCTTCAAGAGGTAGGTGTCCCAGCTCAGCCGCTGTACAGCAGGATGCTTGCTCTGCTCTCCAAACTCTCATGTGTTTGGGGTTGCAACACACGAAACTCAGTATGAGATGGGGTATCACTATAGCACTGATGTTTGGCATAAGAGACTATTAGGCACATAAAAAGGCACATTTTGAGACCAGGTCTCAAAATCAGATGTCCCAGAACTATCTGCATGCCCGGTATTAGGGCTGCATTTATTACCCTGTGACTTTTTATTGAAGCTGCTAAATCTAAAGACAACTGGAAGGGTTAAACTCATAAGCTTGAGTTTCTTGGCTTATGCTGTTTTCAGACTAGTTTTAAAGGAGAATTCCGGTGTGAAAAAATTAAAAAGTTTTATTGGCACAGACATGAAATGGACGAGTACATATATTAAGAGGATTAATTACACCCAGATTTATGCACAGACTCATTATCATCAATGCACAGAGATGTTTCCAAAATTAACAAAAGGAAGGATTATGCTTTTGAGGCAGTGGGAAGTCAAATAATCAAGGAGACTAAACTTTCAAACAATCTTAATGAACCACGAGTGAGCGGGAGACTGCTTACCTTCCACACACGAAGGCTGAGCCCTTGTCGTACCAGCCACCTGCCCCGGGAAGCAGGAGCACTTGACTGTTTGTGATCGTTCTTCAATCCGGTTCTTATTGCAGCACCGATGCACTGCCACAACTTCGCAGGTCCCCTGCTTGACTTGGTGCTGGCCTAATAATCACAGAGATAAGCGATGGAGAGCAAAACAAAACATCAGTACGTAAAGAAAAAGGCAGTTCGTAGAATCCTGCAAGATACTAAAACACAAAGGCCAGTTTAAATCCCAAGAAGACAAAGAGGCAAAGCATCTTGTAGGATCTGGCTTATTCCCCAAGTTTATCCTATTCTTATTAATAAAGATTAGATCATCATAACAAGTCAATTTTTCAATCTATATTCCCTGGCCCTTACAAAGCCACAGGGAGAAAAAGAGATTGGAGTAGTCAATTAGATGGAGCAGACAAGAAGATATGGGGAGAGCACACTCCTTCTTCCTTTGGCTTCCTGTTTCGCATTAGGTTTTATATTTAATTATTTCCCTTCATAACTGGACACAATGGACAGGGTAATATTTAAGGGAACTTATCTTAAATCACAGGGAAACTTTCTGCATAACAACATGCAATCAGTGCTTGCTATGCCTATCATTGCAGGTAGGCTAAGAACAAGGTAAGATGAGAAGCTGTCATAGATAGCTAAGCTTTGTCAAAAAACAAAACAAACACAAAAAAAAACCCCATACAAACCTATACAGATTTCTCAAGTTTCCTCCGAGCCCATTTCGAAGAAACCTATGATAAATATTCTCTGCTATTGTTTTCCTCTCAAGGGCCTTTCCTCATTGTTCACTATCCCCTATTTCTCTGAGTTTATTTTCACTTCCTCTCCCTTCCTTGCTCCTGCTTTTACATCTCAGCTCCACTGCTCCTTGCACTTGACCATTTTCATCCACTGCCAAACTCACTCTCTGCCCTGCCTAAAACCCTTTCTCACAGACCCTCTCTCCTCTTTGCATAAGTCATTTCCATGTCCTCAATTTCCTGAACAGCCTTCAAGTGCTTCATCTTGCATTTGTCTCATCTTATTTAGAGTAGAGCCTTCTTCGATGGCTCTTATCTGTGTTTGTAAAGCACCTTGTAAATTAGCAGCACTACAGAACAGGGTGGGTTTTTTAATAAGTCAGCTAGACAGAGAGACAACGCTGAGAATAATAAAAATATTCACCATCAAAGCAGTACAGGCTCCTTATACGAGAAGAGGCTCCGGTACAGATACAGGTGTAGGTGTGGGTAATATCAAAGGTAGAGTAGACTAAAGAAAGGAAGGTGAAAGGGAGAGGACCCAGAAAGAGACAATCTTTCAAGTGGCAAGTCTGGAGGATTGTCCTGTTTCCTACTATCTCCACCCTTGCCCTGTCTTGGTTTGTTTTGTTGTTGATTTTTTTTTTACAGAGTCTGTTACCAACTAATACCAGACATAGGATTTTGAGATTGAGAACACCTTGGTCTGATGCAATAAGGTGAGGCTTACATCCTCATAGATGAAATCTTATTGAATAACTAAGGTCACTGTACTTTTGGGGCAGAAATTTTTATGGGTTGATTAAGTGGAAAATCTTAACCTTCAAAAGAGTTGGCAATGCAATTTAGGTGTTGGGGATGGGTGGGAGATTTCAAAAAAAAAAAAGAGAGTCTTCAAATATTTATATATATAAAACTTTTTAAAAGGTTGATTTATCAATGTCCCTTTCCTGTGTGTGTTTTGGTTTCACAATTATTTCAAGCACAGCTGAAGGGCTGCCTGACTTTTGTTGCCAAATTTGTATTCACAACCTCAATGGACAAGAAACTATGTACATGCAATCCTGGAAAGGAAATTTAGTCTTCTCTTTGTGCACTTAACATGTAAAAAGAAATTAAATATGCAGAGGTGGGTTTTGGTTGTTTTCTGAGGAAATAGCTACGCTGTACTTTTAAGCAAAATACGCTACAGCAGAAAAATGTATAATGTTTCTTTTTCACAGAAAGTTAGAAAAATGTTGAAGACAGCATAAAAGTATCTTACATAGCTACTGTAATAAGTTTACTGGCTGAGTATGAATTTTCATGCAAGTACCTAATACCCATATCATAATAAACATGAAAAAAAAATTTAGAAAAGCTACCAGCTTGTCGGAGAGTAGCTTCTCTGTAAGCCAATATGGAAAACAAATACACAAGTATACAAATACACACACGTCACTTCATTCCAAAGAATTGTTCTTTGGACAAAACACCTCATGTGACAGTGTCTGGAGATAATAAGCAGGGGTCAGGCGTTCTGATAGAATAGATTTTGTCAATTTAAGAGAGTTTACTTATTTATTTATTTATTAGATCTACAGCCTGAGTCAAAACCCTTTGGACTAAATGGGAAAATTCCACTGGTTTCCTACAGTGCTTACAGAGGTGGTCCTGCATTCACTGGAGTCAACAAAAAAATTTCTGTTGCCTTCAGGACAGCAAGATCACAGTCTGGATTGTCTCTTGAGAAGGAGATATTATAAAGGAGGGAAGAAAAAGCAAAAATTTGGAACTGCTCAGATCACATATTTGAGTTTGCTACGTATCTCATCTGAAAGACCAAGTGGCCAGGTCTTTCTTTTAATTAAAGTCATTATTCACCAGACATCAGATGCCAAGATAAAAGCAGAAGGCATTTTTTCAGAAGGTACATCATAAGGATGGACTAGATCTAGCTCCAACGATCAATATGTAGCTGAAAGAATGTCTATTTTCAAGCTCAAATCCTGCTTCCTTTAGGTGAACAGTCCTGTTAAGTCAATACCAAAATAAATCAAACAGGTTGGCCCTGAGCATACAGCCCGAAAAACCTGGGGCTTGCTTTCAATTATCTTGTTTGAATTTTAAAGCAGTGACACTGCTCCCCAGAAGTCAACAGGCACACAGTTGTTTGCAGAAGGCAAAATTAACTTACCACATAAATGCATCGTTTGGTTTTACTATTTTACTATGCACTTATTCACACCTCGCAATTACACAAGCAGGTAAAAGAAAGTGTCCCCTATTGGTCTGCTGGCAGGGGTAGGATGCTCAGGTTTGAAAACATTACTGTCATGCAAGGGAAGACAGCCCTCTCCCCCCTTGTCCCCAGTGCACAGCTCTTATGGAGTTTAACAGCGAACGGTACTAAAAAGCCAAAGACATCTGCATGCATCATTTGCATTAATTGGATTGCCCCTGTAATAGTCCTTCCCCTCCTACATATGCACATCTATACTTCCTCCTGCTTGTTCACACAAATCTTAACACTTCTTATTCTGTTGAACACCACATGCATTTCTTCTTAAGATTCAGACTCATCTGTGACCAGGTGCTGAACAAATGCTAAGTGTTAATACACCAGCTTTCTGTCCTGGTTAGAGAACCTAGAGAACAAGCACTCAGTTTGCAGAGTGCCTTTCGGATTTAAGAAAACTCACAGAACATCTTAAAAACTCACTATCAACTGGGTCCATTTCTGCCTAGATCTACTGAAACCTGTTGTATCTACATTCAGGTGCCCAAAGGCAGCAAAAAGAAAGAATATAAAAATACTCTCCTTCGCATTTTAATCTCCATCTTGCACTAGATAAACCATCATCTCAGGTTGAAAGTACATTTAAGGTACAGCTGAAAGCATAATGACAGAAAAACTCACTAACAGCCTTAAAATATTTCATAACCAATGGATTCTCAGGAAGCCAAGGCATTAGAGGACTGAAGAATTTTTGAAGTGTGAAGATCACAGTAAGTGAATTCTATGCCAGACACATCAGGAAAGCCATTTCAGGCAGAACTGCAATGAGAGATAGGGAGAAAGCCAGGCTCTGGAGAGCAAAGCCCCTTTGGGCTCACTTATAAAAAGCCCATAAATTTATAGCTCTTCACCTGTAAGCCCATTCAGATCTGCAACCTAAGGGCTGTCAATATTTGCAGTTGAAATTCAGTTACATCTTCACATTTAAATAAGAAAACTCTCCAAGGAGAGATACATTTTATCAGCAACAGTACCAGAGAAAGGTTCCTGTCGTAGAACACATTCTGCATACCGAAGAGGGGACGTCTACCAGCCAGGCACTGTGGAGGACAGAGGACAAACGTCGAAAACTATGGGGCTCTGGGTTACTTCTGATAAGGAGTTTGGCACATGCGTTGCTCTCCACATCCCAATTTCTATGCAGCTTAGTTCCCTAGAAATACCAACTCTATACACATTCACTAAGGACACTTTCCCTGTCTCTCCATACAGGGCTCACTAACGGAAGCAACATCCAGGACACTCCCTGCCATGATTTGTGTTGCCTTTTGTAATAAGACCTACAAATAGTAACAGCAATCAGGTGCCCACATCCAGAACATCTCCTAATGACCTCATGGACTGAACACAAAAAGGCTCTGTGACCACTGCTTGGTTATCTGTGGGCTTTCCAGCCCAGAAGATGATAGACTGTGTGGAGCTGCTAGGCAGCCTTCAGAGTTTTCAGAGAAGGCAGTTATCATCCCTGAAGAACAAGAAAGTACAAACTAGGAAGTTATTAGACTTGCACATTACAAGCCAACACAAATGTTGTGAGCAGAGTTGACAGAATAATCACCATTGAACTGTTTATTCTCAGTTTAATACATTTTTTCGACTAACTTATTTGACAAGACCTTATTTTCACTTCCTTCAGAGAAGTCAGGGGCCATATATGCAATTAATGCTTCTAAAACTCTTTGAAACCCTCAAATGAAAAGAGGGAAATACAATTATTGTTAATAAAATATCAAACATCACAGTGATGTACTTCAAAACTACAAGGAAAATATCAAAGAAAGAGGAAGGCTTTCAGAAGGTTGCTAGCCAATTCTGTCCACATCCATTTCATCTTTGTGACTAATTCTGATCACTCCCAAGGAGTACTCTTTCAGTGCAATATACATGCAGGCAACATGCCTTTATCAAAAATCCCAAATAACCTCCTCTTTTTCTAATTTCTTAGCTAAGAAACATATGGAAAATACACATCTAAAGGGAGTTTTAATCTGTTTCTTAAGCTGCCCTCTTTGATGAGGAAAGCAACTCGTACCGTGGCGAACAGCACATCTGGACAATAGAACAGTATGACCCTAGCTCAGCACATTCTTCAGCAAGCCTCAAAACCAGCAAGCCTGGTCTGCACAAAATCAACTGCATCATTTATTTAAAGGGGAAGAGGATGCCTGTCAATAGGGAGATGAACGGTGATAGAACCTAATACTGCAGACAATGGTAAGAGAAACGAGTTTACAAGTCAGCACTGAGGCTGGCTGGAAGAGGAAAGCACTCTAAGAAGCTTGGTGCCAGTACATGATCTCTTCCTCCTTCATCTCTGTCACATTTTGGGCCAGATTGGCCAATGACAAGACAACAGATGTTCTCCTCCACCTCTCGCTGCAAGGAGGGGAAGGAGAAAGATAAAGAGACTTACAAGTTTAGAAAAAGCTAAACTACTTTAATGAAATATCAGTAATAAAATAAAACGGAAATCATTAAATAGATACTATATATAAAAAACTGCATCAAGTTCCTAGGAAGATGTAACTTGCAGGCACCGGGGAAGTTCCAGGATGGAGCCAATGACAGATGGAAACTGGACTCTAGACAGCAGACAGGTTCCTCCTCAGACATCTGTCATCAAAGAACAATAACCACTGAAGAAGACACCTGACCCCTCAATGCCTCAGCTTTTATACTGAGCATGGCAGATGGGATGGAATACCTCATTGGTCAAGTTTGGGTCACCTGACAGTAAACAACATGGTCAGCTGACCCCGGCTGCCATGGCAACAAGAATAAGAAAAAAATCTGCTTCACTGACCAGAAAGTTGCCTCTGCTCCACCCCAAACCAGGACGATCCCATGCTGGCTTTTTCTTACAAATATATGAATACATAGAAGCACACACCAAGAGGCAAATATTCTTAGAAAAATACATATATTAAAGGAAATAACATTTTCTATTTTTCACATTTTTTAAGCAAACATATTTATGAGAACCTCTCCATCTCATGGGGTGCTCTTGGCAGGCAGAAAGGGGAGAAAGGGTGTTTCTAAACCTCTTCTAACGGGAGAAGCAAAGAGTCACTTGTAAGGTAAAATTAGCACACTATCTTCCAGGCTGAGAATTTCAGCAGAGTTTTTCTCTCCTACCATTCCATCAGCCACTGGATTCTTTTCATAATAATTTCACATTCATGTCACAAGGTCCTGACTTAGATGCTCTTGCATCTCTTTAGATATACAATATATATGTACTTTCTAATAAATTGTCTCTGCAAATGCAATTCAGTCCAGTTTCACTTGTAAAGTTTTATCTTTTTACTTGTTGGCAGCAAGAGAGTGTTCTGAGAGAGCCTAGAAGCACCACCAAGGCCAGTTCAACTGCTCTACGGATAAATAGACAAGAAATAGCTTCCCATAATAATATGGCCATGATAATGGCCAAAGTAAGACGGAGAACACACATAAAGGGTGCAAGGAATCCAGTTTGCTATCCATTACTCTCACATTCCTCAAATACACAGCAGTACTGTGATTACTAGAGCTAGAATCTGTAACAAAGGTAGTCAGCAAAGATACAATGATCTCTCAGATGAGGGAATTGAGGTTGATGCTTACCCAATGTGCAGGTTTCCAACCAAAAAGTTTCTCACAGCCCATAAAGTTACAGCCTTTGTTCCAATCAAGACACTTGCGCTTCATTGATTGTGGATGTCAGTAGTACAGCATGTGCAAAATCACAGTCAGCATTTTAGCTGGATAAACATGGAACTAGCACCGAACCACTTTAACTTCTTTTGGGTAAGAAGTGATACCCAAGGAAGCAAAAACTCTCAAAACAAGCAACCAATGTGAAAGGAACCTTAGGGGTACAGGAGATCTAGATGTATATTTGAAAACAAGGTGAGTGACCACAAACCCTGATAATGAGACACAAAAAGTTAATGAAATCAAAAGCATAACCTTTCAGTGCAGGTGGAGAAACATGCTGACACAGCTGGAGAGAATCATGTAATACAGTGAATTCTTTGGTGAGTGTCAGAGGTCACATCCATATGGAGATTAAAGTCCCCTGGAATAAGTAGCATAGGTGACCTTAGATCAGACACAAGCATTGAGACTTCTCCAAGGAACGAAGCATTAAATCTGAGTGGTCGATAAATCAAAACAGCTGAGACCAAAGTAGGTGCTGTAAATGGGGGAGGGAGGAGGGAAAGTTGCTGCAAATGAAAGGAATGGTGGATGAAGGGTGACCTGGAAGCAAAAACAAATTAAAACATGAGCCTCTCTACCTGCTGGGGTGCTACGCTGAAGTTAATCAATAAGGACTGCCTTTCAGCCAGGCAGTAATATTCATCCTGGTTCAAGCACACATATCATTTGTACAAATGAAAGCTAAGAGCATAAAACTTCATAAAGTACCTCGGAGTAAAGCGGTGCTATTCATTTCCTGCGGGGAAACTTTCTACTGTATGACTATTTTAGGTGAGGCAGAGAAGAAAATATAAGGGAAAGATTTGGTTTTCCATCATATCTTGTAGCAAATGAGCAACATTGTGCTCTGTAATATAGAAGTATTTCCCACATGTCCTATTAACATTCCCTCTCACTATTACATGCGGACCACTCTTTTTCTCTCATTTGTTCCTTCCTTCACAAATTTATCATGAGAGAAAGGGAAAAAGAATGAAACTAGTTCCCTAGAGAGATTTCTGCCTGCCTGGAGAAAGCAGGTTGTTGTGGTTTAACCCCAACCACACAGCTCCTCACTCACTCCCCCCAGCTGCGATGGGGGAGAGAATCAGAAGAGTAAAACTGAAGAAAAACTCCTGGGTTGAGATAAAGACAGTTTAATAGGTAGAGCAAAAGCTGTGCGCGCAAGCAAATCAAGAAATTTATTCACTGCTTCCCATGGACAGGCAGGTGTTCAGCTATCTCCAGGAAAGCAGGGCTCCGTCACACGTAAGAGTTATTTGGGAAGAAAAATGCTGTAACTCTGAATGCCCCCCCTTTTTTTTCTTCTTCCCCCAACTTTATATACTGAGCAAGATGGCATGGAGTATTTCTTTGATCAATTGGGGTCAGCTGTCCTGGCTGTGTCCCCTCCCAACTTCTTGTGCCCTCTCCGCCTGCTCACTGGCAGGGTGGTGTAAGGAACAGAAAAGGCCTTGTCTACACAGCAACAACCAAAACTACCAGTGTGCTATCACTCTATTCCCATCCCAGATCCAAAACATAGCACTATACCAGCTGCTAGCAAAAAAGTTAACTCCATCCCAGCTGAAATCACAACACAGGTACACACACATTCGTATAGGCCAGGCGTACAGTTATTCACCAGTTTGTAAGCAAAAATTCAATTTTCTGCCCCAGTTGTGAGGGCTGATGGCTTCTTAAAACAGGGTCACCCTTGACACTGGAAAGCAAAAGTAGCATACCTGGGACCACAAACTAGGAAGGACTATCCCATCTGCATCCATAACTAGCTCTTCGTCGATGGCAGAAGCAATCCTAAGATGTCACCACTTCAGCCATAGCAGGCACCATGGCCCCAGTGAGCTCGCTGTCCCCAACAGCCTGCAGCCATTTGCAGCTGCTCACCATACCCAAACTCAGCACTGAACTTGTACAGTTTATTACTTCACACATCTGCCATGCCAGAAGTGCCTTTAATATTATCCTAAACCTTAAGAAATTAAAAAAGAAAGAAAAACTTGTGCCCTTCTGAGCATTCCTCTACCACCTGAAATTACCATTTTGGACTTTGCTGCATAAAACAAATATTTGTAAGATACTAAATACCAGAGGTATTTTTAACCCAATTCAAGGTTATTCATCAGACAAGAATGATATTTGTTTAGAGAATATGAAACAGCAATTGTCAGCTAAGTCATTAGGCTCTGCAGATTAAGCAAAGGGCAGTTGCCAGAAAACAAAGTAGATGTTTGGGAAGGAAGGATCTTCTTCGTTTCAAGTGAAAATTAAATCTTTATTCTCATGTCCATGTATAATGGGTAAAACTGAGGAGGACAACCAAGGCAACTTGGATTCTGCCCCCTTTCAGTGCTGAAAACAACTCACATTTACAAGGTACAAAGAACAGCTTCTCTGATTTTTGTTTTTTAAATGCAAAGAAGCGTTTCCCTCCTGTAATGGAATTACTTTTATGGGACTGTAAAGTAATAGGAATGTGCCTGAATTTGGCAGTTAGAGGTAGGCAAATGAATAAGTATTCATTAGTTAACCCTCATTTGAGAATCTGCTTATGAAAGATCCAGACATAACTGTTGTCATTAAATGATGTAGTTCATGACAGTTTTTCTGGTTGTCCTGTCTGACAGTCTTAATTTAAAAGACTGACCTTGGCAATGAATTTCTCTTTCCATTAATTACTCTGTATTTATTAAAATCATGCAGCAGTATTTGTTGCTACTAGAAGAATTGTCTTTTGCAAAAAACAAGACCAGTGGATAAGACTGCAAATTTGAATGATGCATTTCATTGCTGAAGTGAGATGAAATTTTCATGTGATAGGCAAATCAGGCAAATGAAATTTCGAGAAACGTTACAAGCAATCAGATCGGTTAATGCGTTAGGCACCAGGCCATCAGCTCCTCAGCTGGTCTTTAATCCCTGGAAAAGCCCCTATGTCTTGATCACCACTGATTAATTATTTTCAGAGTTTGCCTCATTTTATATCAGGTTTTATATAGCCGTAATGGTTATCTTGGGTTTATTCTGATGGAATGGATAAGGAAAGCATCGCAGCAGTCCAAGTATAAGATCCAGCTGCCAGTTAAGCAATAACAGGTCATAAACTAAATTGCACAAATGCATTTTTAATTCTGAGTGGCAGGAGGACTTTTAAATGGTTTCAGCATGTGCAGACTGTATCCAACCTGGCTGAACAGCTAATTGAACTTAAGCTATTTTAACTATTATATCCAAAAGTGCAAAGCATAAGTGAGGTTTCCAGAATGCCAACAGACTATCTTTTCTTCAGTATTATTGAATTACTTTTTTTTTTCCTACATGGCAAAAAATAATCCTGCAGATTGCCCACTGGTTTATGCTACACTGTAACAGTGAAAGAGACTACAATAAAATATAGTCACAATCAAATAAAATGAGAATCAGAACCTGATCACAATTTCCCATAGGCCCACATTATAGCTCGTGACAGCTAGCAATTAAAAAGAGGGTCAGAATTCAGAAGTTGTGAGGGTCTGTACATTTCCTCTTTCATACTGATGACTCTTGTTCAAAGCTTCACCATTAATACTTTTTTTTTTCTTTTCAAGGCTCTGTAGATCTCTTGAGCCTCTCAACTTTCACTCTTTAATCTTCTTTATCTAAAGATGCCAACCTAAAATTTTGACATATCAGTTGTAGGCTGTGGTCCAAGCAACTCCCAGAGAAGTGCAGTTCAGAGAGCCATATCTGGAGATCTGTACTCAACTTGGTACCCAACCCAGAAATGGGTTCTGTCACAATACACATCCTATGCTGATATTTCCTCCATACTATTTGTATATTATTAAACCTATGATCTTGTGCAGGAAAAGGCCATTTTGCAGTCAGTGTACTGCTTGTTCTACCCAAATTTGTTTGGTTTTTTTCATTTGGCAACTAGCAGCATTAAAGATGTTTCACCCAGGCTTACAATGTGAGTTGCTACGAAAAAGCTGCATGAATCAGTAGAGTGTCAACAGACCCTTCTCAAAAATGGAAGAACTAGAGGTGAAGACATTCTTTTCCTGTTCCACAGGTCCCCTTCATAGCATCCAAGAACCCAACCCTTTTTCCATCCTTATAGAAATGGACAGTCCTTGACAATGATTAGGTAGATTATCCATTTTAATTAAGCCATTCAGCTGAAAGTGAAAAATTAAAATATCACTTTAAAATGGGTCAGCAGCTACTGTATCCTGTACAACAGGAACAAACTAGAGAGTATCAAAATTCTCCCTCTACACCATGGCTTAGCTTTGACAGAAAGAGACTACAACTTTGGGAGAAAGTCCAACAGTTCAGTCCTTGAATCATATTCAAGCCTCACTATCACCACTCAAAGGACTAAGAATGTTCTTGGTTCTTGCAGATTACTGTATTTGGAAGGGCTTCTTCTACCATGAGATAGAAATTCACTCCCTGATAAATGAGCGCATTTATTTTGTGATGTAGCAGCAGCAATAATAACAGTTTCCTACACCTGTATGTAGCAAGAGAGTCACTGGCTTAGTCCCAGGACACTTGATAAAGCATATTTGGACTGGAGGCTCAAAAGGGGTAGAACTGAAGGGGAAATCTCAAATTCCCAAGGGCCCAGTTAATATCCCAAGGATATCAAGTTCTTATCTTGTCAATGAAATCTATTTGAAGTCAATGGAAACGAGATGTTTAAATAGCAGGAAGACATCTGGATATATTTCTAGAACTCGGCCAAAAAAAAAAACCCAGGTCAGCCAGAAAAAGGGACATACTTCATTCACTACAGAATAGAGGGATTGCCCTTTTTAACAAGAACACTTGTCACAACTGGGCAAGTTGCAGAAACAAGGTAGTGACAAGGTTGTCTTTCTAAAGTATCCCAGTTAGCTTGTCAGATTTGACAAACTTTTATTCTTACCAGAAAACAACAGGCTTCTTCACCTGGTGAATTTTCCCTTGGCCCTAATGAGACTATCAGCAAACGCAGAGATGAATTAGAATAGTCATTAAGGAGGCAGAGCATAAAAAATGAGCCACAGGAAAGGTCAGAGCAACGAGGGTGAATGAAGAAGAGCACGTGCCTTGTCACAACCACTGCAGATGTGAAGGAAACAACCAGGGGAGAGAAGCAGATGTTCCTGTTAAAGCTGTGCAAATTTGACGGCTGCTTTCAAGGATAATGGAGCAGCCATAGGTGGCAGGAGAGGGCACGCCATTAACTTACACAAGGCTGGTTAGACTCCCCCAAGAGCCATTGACTTTAACAGCAACGCTCCACCATCTCCCCTGTCTGACTAAGATTAAAGGTGACCTGCTACAGTTGTCATTAGTTCCACTATCTTTCCACAAAGATGGTACTCTAATTAAAACGGCTGGGTTTTTCCTCTTGCAGAGTGCACATTACAAAGTGAAAACTTTTAAAATGTTTCTTCTGATCATATTAAAAAAAGAAAAAGTCAAATCAACAGTAGCAGTGCTTATTTTTACCTTTAAAAACTGTATTGACTTAAACTCATTAGAAAACAGCTTCTGTTTGTGTGGTTGGCTTTTCTTGATCTTAAAAGATGCATTGCCTCGCTGGCCAGGTAAATTGTCAGATGGAGATGGTAACTAACTTCGAAAGCCTGTGGACATCATCAGATACAGTGTCCTTCTGGTACTTCCTTTAACTCAGTGCCCCATGAGGGACAGTGTGGGAAGGACCAACAGGCTTTGCTTGTGATAGCTGTTCTATGGAGCAGTAGCAGCTTCATAAAGGCAGATTCCTCTGCAAGACCCCTTGCTTGAAGTTCCTGGGAACCCAAGGAAAGGCCAGTTTAATCTGTGGCGAATCATAACAGCAGAAGGCAGCAACAACTGCATTAGTGCCACTGTCATTAATGACCTGTGAAGTCCTTCGTCAGCTATACCACACACTTGTACGCTGGCTGAATAGACCAGGGAAAGAGATTTCTCTTCCGCTCATGCCTGTTCAACTCCTGCTATTTTCAGAGCCTCCTAGGACACTGTGTGTGGTTGGAGTGCCTCCCTTGCACTGGTCTTCAGCCAGCCTCCCCTTTAAACACGAACTATTCTACTACCTCCCTCTGCTGACTTCCCACCGGTGCCCACACCAGAGGACTCATGTCTGATAGCATCATTGATGCCCAGGCTGGTACTTCTCAGCAGCAGCAAAACTGGCGAGAATCACCTTAATCTTACCCAGTCGGCCCAGTAGAAGAAAACAGCAGAAATTCTCTCTCCTATCTAGATAAGAGGGAAGGAGAAAATGGCAGGAGAAAATATCAATTTTTCTTAGGTGGATCTGTACTTCCTAACAGTCCTGAGATTTCCAACTAATTTCACACTAACCACCCATCTAATGGCACTTCCAAATGCTACCAAGCAGAAATTGGAGAGAAACAATGACCTTGAGGTGAAAGGCTCTCTATCTCGTTCCTGCTCCATTGAGGCTTCCTGTTTTCATGTGATTACATCTTGTAGTTATTTACAAGTGCCTCTTTCGAGTACAAGAAACTACAGAACTTTCTTTATAGTGACTATTCACCTGACCATTTGAGATTAGGCAATACAATTAACATATTGGTTAATTGGCACTACCACTTCCATGAAGAGAACTCAATTGCCTGCACACTGACAGTCCTGGTTAGTCCAGTTTAATTCTTCCTTGGCAAACAGAACATTTAAGGAAAATTATTCACAGACCTGGACTGCCAACCATAACTTATTTAATGAAATAATCTGAATTTTGTAATGTAAAAACACCTACATTTCTGCATTAATAAAAATCTAACTTTTGCTTTAAAGATATTACAAAATTTTATTGTTAGGCAAAAGGCATGGCATTATTCAGCATGAAAATGCTGACAAATAAATGGATTTTCAAAAATCTTTTTTTATCATTTTGTATATGATTTCTTACCTGCAAGCTTCCTGTTAAAATCTTTCTAACTAAGTCATTTACTTTTACTTATGTATTACATATGAAATAAGAGAAAATTTTAATTGAGGTCTCCAACAAATTGCTTCTAAGAATGTAAAAATGGTAGTACAGAAGTTAAGGCAAAATTTCCTTTTATTTTTGGGCGAAGGTTAAGGGATAGGCAAAAGAGGAGGAAGATTTAAAAGATTATACAATGAGTATAAAATAGTTATTGGGTTTAAAACAATTAAATGCAGCAAAAGTTAGATTTTGCTGTGAATCACTTAGTGTGATAAGGAACGATATATCTAGGATGAATATTTTTTATTAATTCTGAAATTGGTGGCAGACAGCCTGAGGTTATTATAAATATGTACATTTTGGAAGTGGCCTTAGCTGAGAAGGTACCCTCTTCAACAACATAAACCCAAAGGGGTTCACTTATAAACAAGGAAGTAGGTTTTCCACTATCAAGTTCCAAGCATCTTGTGCTCTGAGAAGCTGAAAAATAATCATCTCTCTTTAAACACAGTAACCCCAGACTACACAGCAAGCTAGACCAGTGAGCTGGCAGTCACCACATTCAGAATTTGATCTGGCCATGTATAGAGTATCCCTAATGCCAAATTACATAAAGCGTTGCTTTACAAGACTCAGCACCAGAGTGACTTAGACCTTCAGATATGGCCTTTAAAAACATCTGACGCTTCACTTCAAATATCCTACTTTTACTGAAGCAAATTTGCCATGCAAGTTCACTAAGAAAGCCCAGAAGCACCAGAATATACATCAATTCCTAGCACTTTTAGTTCCACATGGGGTGGCTAAATGACACATTTCAGCATCACCTTTCCCTCAGGGACTGTTTTAACTCTAACACATCCTAGTGACAAGACCTGAACAACAGAACCATCACAATGATGTAGGTAACTGCAATTCCCCAAGTACCATGACAGCTCGAAGAAAGATAGCATCCATGAGAGAGTCCCTGAGCCATGTTCTGCATTGCTTGTGGATGGGACACTCGAAGACAAGTGTGATAGTTCTCACAAGGACTTCTCTGCTGCCTCTCCATAGGGCCCACTCAGATCACAGCTCACTGTGTCTTGATAATCCCAGCTGGCAGATTATTCCCAGCAGAAAAACATGGAGAAGTTTTCAAGTATGGCTTCCAAACCGACTGCAACAGTTTGGCACCTGAAGGACTGAATCACTGTATTTAGTAGAAATTTCACTCCTTTCCAGAGCTTTAGGTATAAGTACCTTAAATATCAATAGTAAAAATCTCAGACCACCAACGCCCTCTTGTTAGCTACAAAGGCTGCCCTTCTTTCCTCCTCTTGAAATCTATTCAAACTGGGAGTTGGGGTGGATTCGTTTCCAAGGTGCCCTGGCTTCAACATTCGTTCTTTAACAGAGGCGAGGCACTGAGAGCACTGAATGGCCACCTATAGGTATCTTTTACAATAAAATGAACAACGGGGTGTGTCAAAAGACGAACTCAGTTACCCTCCTACTGAGAACTATTCCATTGTTCAGTTTGTACTCATTAAATTTTGCTAACTATTAGACATGAAATCAGACATGCTATTTGGCAACAAACTTGACAGCTACTTTCAATGGACTAGAAAAAACAGCATCATTTGTCTCCTGCAGGAATGTATTTTGCACTCTGAAATTAAAAGGTGCAGTCTCTTGAAAATCATAACTCACTTTTCCTTTTTTTTTTTTATTTATTTTAAATCCTTGACATTTTATCAGGAACTTCAGTAATATATCGTTATTTTAAAAAACACCAAAATTGGGTAAGAGAGAATAGATTTCTATTTCTTTTAATGTTTCTGACAGTTTAAACCAGAGATTTATTTTTAAATTAACTTTTTGCATGTCCATCAAATTTCAGTAAAAACTCCAGTACAGAAAAGGAAAAATCTGTTAATCTAGACCCCATAAGGCCTGATATTACTACAGTGAAAGAACAGATGTATTTTTGCATGAAGTGTCTTGTCAAAATTGGGACTACCTTCTTTAAAAGAATTTCTCACACATCCTTCCTAATATTAGCAAGAATAGTGGTGTGACTGATCATGATTCACTGCTTAGAGAAGAGGTAAGTTTCAGATGAGAGGTGGATGGCAATTACTGGGATGAATAGATCCTGTATTAGAGATTCAACATGCTGCCAGTCCACCGTATTAGCTTTTGAGTGTTTTTAAGCATGTGGATAGAGGTGGATTATTAGATGGTTTCTGTTTCAAGGCATGCAGACAATATATGGAGGCTTACTGTTATGAGCGGAAAACATCTTTTTTTGCAGGATTCGGTAAATGGCTTGCACAGACACCTTCCCACTACAAGCTGATGCTTTCACTGAAGCTGAACAGGGACTCCTCTCAGCTGCCACCTCAGACCACAGAACACCACCAAAAGTGCCGAATTAAAATCTTTAAAGAAAAGGCTGTAGCAAGGAATGACCAGTTTCCAGTTACAGGCAGAGAGAAAACATAGTCTAGCTTCTTTTAGTAAGCAATCAGTCCTCGGGTGTAAAAGTAAATACAACGTGCCTTATGTCTTATCTTCACCAGTTCTGAACGAAGACAGGCAATTAGGCAAAATGAGAATGGACTCAGTGAAACAATTTGTTGTTTGTTCACTCTACAGTATCATCTAATAGAGACTCCACAGAAACAAAACCCTTCCTGGAGGTCTTTGCTTTGCTCATAACTCATTACCCTAGAGACAAGAGATATCACTGATGCTATTTTAATCCACTAAGCTGCCTTTGCTCATCTCTATGGCAAGCCTTATAAAACTCTGCCATGTACAAAGCAAAAACTTCTCTCTCCTGGCAAGAAGACCTTGAACTTGAAGGTCTGAATCTATAACAAGTCAGACTACGGCAAAATGACTAGTCATAATAGTAGTGCAGGATAAAGCCTTATATTTTGAAATTTTAGGTTTTGCTGTACTGTATTAGTGCGCATCCAGCAGCCCTTGTCACCAGTAATTACTATCCCACAGCAACTACACAAAAATACTCGCCAATTAACTAATTTCATTTTGACAGTTTTGGAAACAGAAGAGGAGAAATATTGATGTTTCCAAACCACAGTCAGCAGCTGACACGCGCTTTCTTTCTATCGAAGGAGCTGCTGTCAAATGAATTGCTTAAAAAGGTATTTGAGGTGGTTCTACAGAATACAGCAAGGATGCATTGCAGAGCCTTCTGCAAGTATTAATTCCTGGGGTGCTATTAAGATCAGTACAAATGAAAAATACTCCTTGGTGGCAAGAAATGACAACTGGAGAAAAGGGCTATTTATAGATGGCCGGTATTTTAAGGCTAAAAGAATTTTGAGAACAGCAATTGCCTCTAAAAAATAAAGCAAATCTTGACTTTTTCAGCACTATGCACTAAATATTTAATAAGGGATCCTGGAGCTCAGAAAGGTTTAAGACACTGTGTTAGGATATTGAACTAATAAGCTCCTCCAGTAAGCCTCTAAATACGTATAGTTAAACACTACCTAGTTTATTTTAATTATTTAACACAGAGACTGAAGGAGGTTAATGTGACCCAGCGGACTTGTTTATGTTGAAAACTATTGCCTCTCCTTACTCAAAAATCTGCATGCTGAGCTGCGCCATAGCACAGAGTTACAAGGGAGCAATAAGGAATAGAGGTTTACAGCTGCTTGCTAACGTCCAAATGATAGCATTTATACCAGGGCAGTGACTGCATGAAGGCACAGGTAATAAAAAAAGTCAGGCCCATTGACTTTGTTGACATCACTGGAAAAACACCCTTGATGATGGAGGATTTTCCGAGTTTCCAAAATTTAGTTTTATAAATATAGAAATCCCCATCATTTACCATTAGTTCACAAATCATAACTGCTTCTTGTCCTTCTCTCTCTTCAGAGCATGGATGACATGTCACTTTGATCTTCAGCCTTGTCTTCCAGCTAAGACAGTGGAGAAAGCAGCCTTCTCTAAACCACTGAAAACAATGAAAAAACCCAAACCCCTTCGCTTCAAAAAACCTAAAGGACAGTTATTAGGGGAGGGAAAGAAAACCACTTTTGCAATCTTCTACATCCAACCAAAAGAGAGAGAAGTGAGGGCGAAGTAATCATTCATGGGCCCACTAGGAAGGGGGGAATAATCCAGCTTTAAGCAATACCAGCTAGGGCCCTGTATATTCACCTGGACATCTCTTCCTTAAAAATACTAAAGGCATAAGTACAGAAGGGCTTGAGTTTAATTTTTAGCTGGGTACTTGGTTGATCAAAAGAAATCTTGTTCAGAAACATTTGTTTTCATTTGTCCTCAGAAATGCAAGCGTAAGATGAAGCTTATGTTCCTTCTCATAAATGGAACGCAAAACCTTAAGTCTCATGTGCAGCATGATGTGCCAACAAAAAAAACATGGTCAGTTCTGCAACATCTCCATTTCAGAGCAATGTTCAGTCATCACTTTGATTCTACAAACTAGTATTTATACAACAAAGGTGGTTAAAGACTAAGGAAAAAGACACTGAGAGCAGAAGTCATGGCACTCTCAGAGGATCAGTTGGCAAAAGAAAGGCTTTGGAGTTCACTGCATCAGATGCATTCAGAAGAGAACAAATAATGGAAATTTTGCATATGCACCTCCTAGAAATAAAGAATCTGCTGTGCTAGAGAAATCCTAGCAGCAGATCCATACATGAAGGCAGCTTTGTGCTGCTCTACCATTGGAAATCTACTGACTTAAAACTGCAGAATCCTGCACAAAGGCACGATAAATACTGTTATTTCAGCTTCTCAAGAGACCAGTACTGGTGCGTTGACCCTTTGCCCATCACCTTCTTTACAGTATAAACAAGAATGATGGTGACTGTGCTATGCCTGAAGAGAAAGGTGTGGCCTTTTCACACACACAGAATTCTGAGATCCAGGTGCCTAAATTCCACAGCTGTTCTATTTCTAGCATTTCAATAAGTTGTGTTTTTGGGCTTTGCCTTCTAGAAAAACAAAACTTCATGAAAATTACTGATCTCACAGTAAAAACAACCTGATTTTCAAACAAAGCTGATGTAAAATGTTTCCAAAACCTCAAAGTAAGATCAACATCATCTTCAATCACCTAAAATCTCAGTATTGGGGAAATCAGTGGGGCAGAAACAAAGAGGGAAGCGCATCTATACAAAAAGAACATTTAAAAATAATTAGTGATTCAAATGTTTTATCTGAGAATGAACCCAGGAGGTAGCAGAGTCTTTTTTACCCCCAGTCCTGAATAAAAATAGCACACTTAAGTCTTAATTTTCTTGGCTTATTTTCCCTTTTCTGCAGAATTTTCATTACTGCTTTCCTTTAAAGCTCTCCCAAGACTCAGTTATATGCCCGGAGAGATTTTAAAGGAAAAGAGCTTACTTGCCTGGCATCTCTTTCCAGCCTCTCTTAGCTCTAATTACAAGGTAAAGATTAAAAAGACAAATGAGTTTTATCATTGCATCTTTGGCCTTTTGGAAAGGAAAAAACAAAACAAAAATCAGTGGAGCTTCCAACCTCAGGTAAAATATTGAAGTCAGCAGCTTGTCCTGGAAAGTGGGGAGAAAGAAAAGATGAAATCCAATTTATAAAAAAAATTTCACTACAAAGCTCACATGCCCTGGGGCAGTCTTGCTTGAGTACAAAGTTGTGCGGCATGCAGGTGACATAATTAGGTCACTGGGGGCAAGGCTTCTTAGAACTATTACATAAAGAAATCCATAAAATTTCTCAAATTAGACTTCCTCCAGGTTTCAAGGATGTTCAAAACAGAGACCCTGCAAGCAACCTGGAGTATGTCCTTCCTGGCAACATAGAGCATTGCACTTATATGATCTGGCTGACTAAATAGTTACTTTCCATCATTATTCCATTCTCAGCTTGCAATTATTTACGGGATCCTGCTAAATACATTGTATAACTTTGGCACTGAACACGGGACAACATTAAAGAGAAGTGGTAGGCAAGCTGCCATTGGTGTTTCCCTGTCATTTCAGGATGAAGAGTGACATTGCTTATATAATAAAAGTGGCTAATAGGAGTCAGACTTCACAGACAGGATATTCAGAAGTGTCTAAAATGTGACCCAGGAGCATTTAAAACGATGATCTTTCCCGCTTAGCATTTGTTGCTACTATCTCAAATGGATGATATCTAATAATCAAAATCTAATGGAAGAGAAATCAAGTGTGAGTTGGACACTTATACGTGGGAATGGCAATGTTTGTGCTGGGAGGGACAGCCCCCAGTGCTAGGATCACAGTCCGCACTGACACAACAGCTACAGCTCGCAGCCACAAGCAGCTGCCCACCTATGCATTTACTGGATTTCTCAAGCTAGTGCAATACCTGCTCCTTCTCCTCTGTCACCACAGCCCAGATGGAGTTGCCCCACATGTAATCTTACATCTGGCTCATTTCACAGTGGTATTGCCATGAAAACCAGCACTCAAATCGTCATCATCTTCTCCCATGAGAAGAAACCAATTTTTTCTGACGATAAACAAGACAAATCCCATTTCAGAGGCCACCATCACTTCTTGAGGTGACTGTAAGAAATAATCCCTCATGGATTGTGCTGTTCCACTAAGCGGCATCCATGACAACATGTCTGTTTTCTGTCCCTAGCTCACATCACTGCAGGGACTTCCATTCTCATCCACTTCACAGAGCTCAGGCATCTTCTGTGCCCCTTAACTACAACAAGGCAAGCTCTGGTTCCAGCGTAGAGATGTATTAATCAGCAAGCTGCCAGGACACACAGGACAAGTGACCCTCACAATTACACTGTAGATTTTTCTTAGGGGGGGCAATAACGTACCTCACTATTGGTTTTCTTCAGATTCCTAGAAACCCTGCCAAGTTTAAGATTTTCATTTGGTTGGATTTGGCCCAGCAGTTTCAAAAAATTATCAGGGAGTCAGTCACAGTTACAGGAACTGTATGTCTTGCTCCTGTAGGAACTTTTAGTCATTCAGGGTTCAGAGGTGCTTGAAATGCAAGATGCACACATGGTTCCCATTTTGGAAAGCACTGTGAATTAAATTGTCTCACTAAACACAGTAAGACTCACCCATATCTTGTTCTCTGCAACAGTTCCAGTTCCATTTACTCTGAAGCATTTCATAATTAATTCAGAACATGCTGGTCTATTGGATTGACAAGTATCACAATACACAAGAGCAAACCAAAATGGAACGGACTAACTAAGGAGAAGGAAGAAACAACTTGCTCAGTACAAAAACCCAAAGCTTTGTTCTTGCCACCTGTAGCTAATCCCAATACTTGGAACACGACACCAGCATAGGGATCTACTTAACAGCAGCCTTTTTACACAACTATTACAACTACATAAATCATCCCTTGATTATATCATTTCCTAATGAATCTACAGGAGATAGTCCCAGTACATATATATGCTGTGCCCTTAAAACTCCCAAATTCCCCTTAAACTCCTCAATTTCATATGGATTATTTCACACATCTGCCAGCTAGAGATGTTCTGTCCTCTCCATGGATCTTCCATCGTCTCTCACCTGGGGCATATACAGCACCACTCCCAACAGTTCAATCACAGAGCTAGATTAATAACGCTAACCAGTTACCTTCTTCGAATGACACAAATAACCCTAGTTAAGAAATCTCTTTATTTCTAAAAAATCCTTCTTCAAAGTGATTTTTCCTTTAGGCTTTTAAGCCAGTCAGGTGAATTCAATAGTTGGGACAGTCCCGTAAGTCGAACAGCCCAATTTCCATAGTGCAGCATCAGATAATACATTCAGCCAGTGCACATGGCTTGCATTGATAAGTTTCAAACAGGTTTGTGTCCCTGTATCTGCAAGCAAGTTCAGAACAAGGTGAAAAAGTTGCCAAAATCTTGTTTCATTCCAAGATTGAGGGCTGTAATAGAGGTCAAGCCTGTACCAGCTCCAAGCTTGCATTTTTCCCCACATAATAATTTTCCTTACTTCATTATCTCCTCATTCTTGTCTAGCACCATCACTAGGACTTGTGGCTGGGATTATGCATCTTCTATGTATCCAAAAGGAACTACTGTGGAATTACTGTTAACAATCCAGTCACTGGGTGTCACTGCTGTGGCATTTATAGGCCCTGATGCTCTGGGGAAATAGTCTGTTTTGACCTCTTATTTTCTGCTTGCAACAAACATCACTGTCTCTATTCTACACGCTTAATACCATATTCACGCCCTTATAAATGCAATTATTTCCTCTTAAATTTAGAACTACTTCCAAAGAAAGCAGATGTGATATTTTACAAAATATATCAACTCTCAATATTTAGTTGCAAGAGGCCAGAAGTCAAAAAATAAAAAAGCTCTTGTTCTGTTGATTGAAGTTCAGTCCCAATTTAGATACCAAAAATGTCACTATCATTAGAATGTTAATATTTGTGGGAGTTTCTCATACTGCAGAGAGTGCCTTAAGTGTACGAATCTCTCTCCTCTTACTGTACAGGCTTGGCACACAAATAGCTGAAAAATACAGACTGACACTGAGGTCAACTGCCCACGCTTTCATCCCAGTGGATTGGTAGCCTTGGAGGTGAGGTGGATTCCATTTAAATGCTGGAGCACATAAAGTATTGTAGGTCTGAGCATTCAGCATAAAATCATGACATTTAGTTAAGAAACATGTTAGGCACAAGATGTTGTTACATATTTTAAGTAACATAATTTACATTTTAAAGAGACTCAAAAATTCAAATGCTGCTTCAAGTAACATGAGGAATGTGGGATTGCTCAAGGTCAAATCTAATTACAAAGCCTGCTAAGATGAGGATCATTTTTTAAGCAGTGGGAAATTAAATTATTTGTCCACGCTATCTGGCAGTAAATACCTGCCTGTTTTAATTGCTGTTGATATAGCCTAATAAAAATTGGAAGGGAAGCGCTCATGCTCAGTTTCAGTCACCTTTCCAGGTAAAGTTCTGCCTGATCTTGAGTGAACTGAGCTGGTGATTCCTGCAGTGTGACCCACACCAGGTACAGGGGCACGTCACCTACTCACAGCCTGACAGCCCCACAGCTCTTTGAAGATCTGGTTCAGCAATACGTGTTCCTTGGACACTGTGAGAAGAAGAAACTGAAGACCAAGCTGTTCTTCTCCTGGATACACAGAGGCAAATAACAGAAGATTAAGTAGGGAGAAGGTCACACAAAAGCTGGGAGAGTATGTTCTAACTTGGACAGTCCCACTCCTTACTCAGACAAAAAAGGGATGTGTTCTGCTGCTGCCATCCAGTGGGGAGGTTGAGTAGAAAACACTGGAGTAAAGATCGTGGTTAACAAGGGCTGAGTCTGAGTAACTGGCAGACTGATGCTTATTCTGCGCCTTGCTGCCAATGCCTTCGAAGACAAAAGTTTTCAGAGAAAGTAAAATAAAGCAGGTGCTGAATAAGAAACCGTTGTAACAGTCTGCTCCTCCTGCGCAAGGACAAACGAGGCACGCCGCTGCTCCGGCTCATTCCCGGTGCTGCCTGTGAAATCACCCTATGGACTTGGTCTGCTTCGATCCGGCAGCCGTTTTAAGATGCTGGAGCTGACAGAGGGGATGGCTACACAGAGCTTTGTAACATGCAGGATCTCAGCTTATACCATCACAAATTCAAGTCTTCTAAATCTACAAATTTTGTTGCAGATGAAATGGAAGTTCAGCAACTACCTCACATATACACATTTGAAAAATCCTACTGGCTGCTTATCTGCAGTGATAGGTATCTAAATATCTTGTTAAATCTGCCTTTAAAAGCCTGTATCTGCCTTGTTTCAGTGCTTGGGAGCTCAGAATATAGATGTGTAGAGCAAAATGAGACTCTCATACTCTGATATCTACTTAGCATCTCCTCATAGATAACAGAGGGCCTCAGAATTGGTAAATGATAGCATAACATTTTCATTATCAACATCATTACTTGTGGATGATGAAGCAGAGGCAGTGACAACAATTTAAAGCCAACTCGAATTGTCAGGTTACAATCTACAGGGCAATTTATGAAGGAGATAAATTTCTAATGCTAATAGGACTTTACAGCAAGACATCAATAGGCAAGAGCTCCTCCAGTCAAGGAGAACGGGAGAGAAGCAGTGGGAAGTGGACTGACTTGGGACTAGGAGAGAGGAAAAGACAAAGCTCTCCTCAGCACTCAGCTGAACAATTGGCACGCTGCTTTGTGAGACTGCGAGATGCTGCTGAGACTGATTCCTTGTTTCTCTATGCCCATATTTTTCATACCTTCATAATATTTCCTGTAAAATTGCTACAAGCCACCTGAAATTATCATTTAATCTACAGCATCAAATCCCACTACAGAGAGTGCTCCCAAACGGCAGTAGCATTGTAGCAGTCAACAAAGAAGGGGATGATGCTTTCTTTTTGGTGCATGGGAGGAAGTGGCTCAATACTGGGAGGACTGTGGCTCAGTAAACACCATCTACCAGTACTGACATTCAACTACACCATCAGCAGAATGGAGGAATCATAATTCCCATTTCACCTGGTTTGACTACTGAGGACTTACCCGCATGAGCTTAACTCTTTGATTATCTTGGGATTTCTGTAACAGTTGGGAAGACTAGCACATGGTGTCCCCCTTGTACAGTTAACCCTCCTGAAAAGCAAGGATACAAAGAGAACCCCTCTACTCTCCAGCAAGTCCCAGGGACAATAAAAAAATATTCCACCAGAGTCAGAGGCAAAACTTAGAGCTGCTCTGTGATTACTTGCTATACATTGCACCAGGCACCAAGTCAGCTTTCTACAGAGAATCTGCAAATATATCTGCCCTTATCTTCTGCCATATGGTCAGTTCAGCCCTGAACAAGGCACCAAACCCAGTGCTTAATCTCAAAGCACCCAAATCTCAATGCTTAATTTCAGAAGGATTAATTTGAGATAGTTATGTTTTGTCAGTAAACAGATATCCTTGATTTGCCTCTATACTGAAACAGAAAAAGCTCATTTACCTTTTAAAAAAATTAACTGTAGCATTAAAGCCCTGGTAATTCACACACCCCTACAAACATTGCAGAGACAAGACTTGCATAGCACGTAACATAAAGAATAATCTCAGCCTTTGCACGTTTCTACCAGGTTACTGCTTAACCATGTTTTAAACTTTAACACCTATTTGGATACAGGACAGCAGAATTAACAGAAAATGTGCAATATATTATTTAATCTCTGATTCCAGTCAAGAGGGTATGTAATCATTAGTGCAGACCTATTTATCTCCCTTTCATTTCATCATCCAGGAATTTAAATGCGATTTTTGAATTTCAATTGGCTTATCAAGTGCTCAATGACATCATGAGATCCTGTCTCCGCTGAAAGTGATTTCTGCCTTTCTTCTTCCTTGAAAACTGTCATGTCCTGTTCACTCTATCAATCAGCCTGACATTATCTTCCTTTCACAGAGCAGATAGCCTAAGTCATCAGATTTATGCAAAAAATAACAAGTAGCTCTCATTGCCCCAGAGAGCACTTTGCAATTGGATGTTGTTCTTTATACACACTCTCACTGAAGCACAGTGTTTATCCTTGTGTATTTCATACTGTCTTCTTTTTATAGCGATCAGTTCGTTGCTTAATGCTTTATTTACAGCATGTTATAACATCAATGACGCTTTAAAAAAAAAAACCTACTGCTTATTGATTTTCAAACAGATACAAAAAAAAAGGTAAAGAGGAAATGGAGAAACAGGGGTATTTAAAAAATCCATAAACACAAAATAGAATTAAGATCTGAAATACATACTTATATGCTAGTGTAACTCATCTGTTAAAACACAGGCCTCTAAGCACATCACAGCACCCAGATAACTCCAGTGACCAGCATCTTCCTTTCACAATTCTCACCCTGTGTGGTATCTCCAATATATATCAAAAGTACTTTTGCTTTCATTTAAGCCTGTAATCTCATTCTTCAACTAAGCAGTCACTCCAACTTTACAGGGAAAGGATGGTGTTTCACTAAAAACAGCTTATTGTTTTGTGGCAGCCAGAATGTTACACATCTTGGTTCTATTTTAAGACTTGATTGTACTTTTAAGATTTCTACCACTGATGTTGGCCAAATGGTGGAGAAGAATCATGCTGCCCCTATCCCTGGAGAAGATTAGAAGCCTACACACCCTGAACAGTGATGCTATCAATCAGTCATCTCAATGGGGCAGTGCCAGAGTGCTGTTGGCACCTAAGATGGGTGGTGCCTGAGCCATCACAACTGCTGGAGGACCATAGTCTAAAAGGCATGCCCTGATATTCTGGCTTTCTACGTAGTGAATGGACAGACCTAAGCATCACAGTCACTGCATCTCTCACAGGGAACTTGAGCAGGGCACAACAATGCTTCCTTCTCCCACTCCTCCTCCTCAGTCAGCTGACGTTGTTTGAGATTTAGAAAGGAGCCGTCATGACATTACTGAAAGGGTGGAAATACCCTTCTCTGATGGAGGTCAGGACATACGGCCTCAGACTCCAGCTACTTCAGTGTTACCTGAGCTTCACACTGACTCCTGCATGAAACAAGTATTCACCTATTGGTACACAGTGCCTGTATTATCACCTCACTCACCTGAGACAGAAGGACCTCACTTCCCTCCCGCATCCCCACAGGCAAGTGGCAAACCAGTTCTTGGTGAACGTGCTAATATAGGCGCAGTGGCAATTAGCAATATCCATTGTGTCATTACAATCATCTGCCACAAAACAGACATCTTTCCATTGCTTGTCCCCGGACTGAATTTATCATTTCACAATATGCAGTTTTTCCTTGGTCAAGGAATGACCTTGCTAATACTGTTTTTTATCTAACAGATCTCAGCCTGAAAAACCTTGTCATACTCCATAAAAACATACAGTGAGCAAAACTTAATAATTGTAAGAGTAAAGTATTTAGCATTCAATGCAACATGTTAATAATAATTTAAAAATGCCATTTCTTTGCATTGCCTTTTGACCAACTCAGCTAACAGACTCTGGACTAGGAAATGCTGGAAATGTTTGGGAAGGAGCCTGCCGGTCACTGGTGAGCTTTGGCAGGTGTGTATCTTCGCTGTAGCTGGCCAAAACAGTGCAACGATGGTATCTAAGTACTGCTTTATGTTTGCATAAATAGTATCCCAGCCACCAAGTCCCAGGCATGGCAATCTAAATATAACCCCTGGCACGGTTCTGCAACTGAGTCAAATTTGTTCCCAAGACCTGGAAACATTCACCATGCACACATGTGTTTCAGCCCCCCATCTGTTGAACAAGAATAATCACACTTCATTTGTAAAGCACTTCGTGTTCTACTGACAAACACCTTGTAGTGCTTTGATTTCAGTGCGTCTGGCTGCCAGAGCAGAGTTACTCCAGCACATCACTGTTTATTTAGACTGAAGCACTTGGGGCAAAGACCCCTCTCTTTTGTTGAGAGGCAATACATAGAGAATGCTGGATCACATTTATCCCTTTGGTAAACTGACCACGCTGCAGCCATAGTTCTTTTTAATGCTGTTTTGTTGCAGTTCTTGCTACAGCTGAAAGAAAAACTGAAATGATTTGTAATAAAACCTTAATCGGGCCTTGGTTCTGATCCAGAATTCAGTTAATCCAAATCCCCTGATACTGGGGAAGGAAGATGCATTCCATAGTCACTGGTGGATTAGATTTGTTCCCCGAGAAGAGGACACGTTTTCAGAGTAAACTCTCTTTTCTCTCTAGCTTGGCACAAACAACCATGTGATACGGGCTGATAAAAGGATACTTCTTTACATTAGCATAGCAGACTTATTTGTCAGTTGTAGACTAATTATCTTGGCTCCTCTTTGGGGACTGTGGCATCCCTTGCAGAAAATTGCATTTTGCTGAGGGCAGCAATTTTTCTCCATTTCTAAAGAATGTCAACACAAAGTTGTGGTTCTTTTGTATTTCCGGTAAAATTAGTGTACGGTGGGGGGAGAAAAATAGCACACATGCCACAGTATTTCCAATTGAAATGTCAAACTAGTGCTTTTTTCCTACATAGTTCAAACAGCAACAAAAATAATTGAGCATAGACCTGATAGTAAAATCCACTATATTGTTCCCTCCCCATTTCTGAAACTTTGGAAGTAGAACAAAATCTGAAAAATTAACTCAATGCAAGTAAATTATTCTTCCAAAATCAGACAACTCCTTTGAACATACAGTCAAGCAAGTCAGTCCTAAAAGGCAACTTCCAGTGTAGTCAGGCGTCTCTTTTAGCAAGATGCATTTAGAAATGCGGAAAATAAAAAGATCAGTTACATTTTAATTCCTCCATGACCCCACAAGACTAACTCCAACAGAGTGCACCTAGAGAACAGTGGGGACCCCTTTCTGTATTCAAACTGGTTAGATGAGGAATTTCAGTTGATTTAGGAGGGTTGGGTTTTTTTTGTTCCTGCTTTCATTTGTTGTTTTTTTTTCAGTTGGAGGAATACCAGCATCTGCAGAAAGGACTCAATAGACAGAAATCATTAACATATCCCCAATTCGGGGCAGACACTCATTGCCAGAGTGATTTAGGCCAACTGACATAATTTGCACTTTTTTCAAATTATACTCTGACTTGATTTTAATACTTTCAGTAAATTATATTTTCTAAAGACAATCTAAGAATACTTAGGAGTAAAAACAAACATCAGTGACAATAAAAAGTCTAAGATTTTCTTGCTTCATCTCCTCCAAAGAGGGCATCTCCTCAAAATGGTAAGTCATAAGAGGACAGGCACCATCCCTTTGGGTGACCAGTTATTTGTTGTACCTCATTTAAAAAGAGAAAAAGAAAAAAAAGAAAAAAAGGAGAGGGGGGCACAGAGTGCACACTTATTGCTTATTCATGAAATGCAATAATCTGGTTCCATAACTACCAATATATGTGCTTCAATATACTTTTTATTATATGACTGGACTATGCAAATGACAGCATTGGGACCGGGGGGGGGAATGTGACAGAAATTTGATACTTTCAAATTGTTTGGAGTGTAGGACAGTATAAAAGAGCTGTAAATACATATTTATAGGGAAAACACACATTTCCATGCTCTTTTTCAAGAGATTTTGTCTTTCATTGTGCTGTGCATTGGATTAGAAAGAGCACTGCCTCTAATCTGGTACATTACAGAAGTCACAGTTATGAATGAGGGACTTGCATGATGTTCTTCTCTCCCCTTTTACACTGTTTGCTGCTGAGACACTTGTGCTCTAACCAAGTAGGCTGATGCCACCTTAGAGCCCTTGAACCCCCTCATCTTCATGTCACATCCAGTGACAATCCAGGGGCAGCATGAAGAGGAAAGGTCAGCGTGCTCTCTATCAACTTTTACTTCCTGCCATGTAGAAGGAAACCTCCCAAGGAATAAGGGAGCTATAGAAGAAAGGATATACAGAGCACAAGAGACACCCTAAGCTTTTACACCCAACCTGATAATAAGATGCGCAGGAAAAATTACCAGGATATATTGAAATTTTTGCTTTACAATTACTTACAATTTCATTTTTGCTATCAGGCATCAACATGAAACTAAAATCAGCCACATGCAACACCCTACAAACACCTATTAACACAAGTGTCATCTGTTACACACAGATCCTGGCATTCTGCCCCAGGAGTGTAACACACCAGGCTAATTTGCAACAATTTGTCTCTGCGCAAAAAAGAAATCTGTTTATTCCAAAATATTCACTGCATCTTAGGATGCTACTTTAAGGAAACAAAGGTGTAAAACTAATGGAAGAACTGATATCAAGAAGATGCAAGCAGTAAATAAAGCTAAGAGAAATCCTGCCTCATACTTATGTGGTCATTATTTCTTTAAACAAGAGCATAAATCAAAAGAATAGTGACCATCACCGGACAGCAAGGCGTATGGATGCTGTCCAGCAAGGAAATGGAAGTAGAAATAAATAAAGAAAAAAAATAATTAAATAAAGGCGGACAAACCACCAAGCAATAGAACTGTTGATCCTAGAATTTTCCACTCATAACTTCTGTAATTTTCCAGGTATCGTTAAAGATTGCCACCCTGGAAGATAATGAATGTCAGGTGTAGCCTCCACTCCTGTGCTGATGGATAGCACCTCCAGTCTGATGAGGAGAGATTACCCTGCTGAACCCTACAAGACATCTTTAATCTCCTGATTTAGAATCCATTGTCCTCTACCAGTTGTCACTCTCCTGAAGTAATGCAAGAATGCTGACAAACACTGAAAAACAGACAGCTGCAGCAAAGGGCTATCGGCAGCAATCTGGAGGTGCTCCGCCAACAAAACACTTAAAATGATAGTAAAAAAAAAAAAATTCCACCTCCAGGTTCTTCCATTATTAATTAAACATTTTCTGGTTTCCAAGAAGAAATGCTTGCTCAAACATGTCCTTGAAACCAGACATGTCAACACTGTAAACTTTCAAACTAACATTGAGGGCCAGCTCTCTGGCAGGGGAAAATACCATGCTTGGCGTGAGAGCAGAGCTGAGCACTTCTTCACACAGTCCAAGTGGACTAGGCACAGATGGGGCATGTTTGATGCTACAGCCAAGTATAACAACTAATTTCCTGCTCTTAAATATGGGATGAACATTTTGCACCCACCTACAGCCAAAACCATGGGCAAATGGAAGCCAGCATAGAGGGTCAGCGTGTCCCAGCCTGTTTCTGAACCACCCTTCACCTGGTAGCACAGACACATTAAGCCTAAATCGCCAACCAACAGAAACTGCCACCCATTTCCATGGACTTGTCTTCAAGCTTGTGCAGTCACTCATTTGGGATGAAATCCTCCAGCAGCATAAGGCCTTACAATTACACTAAAATTGGAGTTTAAGTTTGGGACAGGCTCTGTGCTGCTATTACAATTAATGTAATTGTAAGGCTGTGGCAATGCAGCCCCTGCAGTAAGCACAGCCACGTCGATCAATAGCAGAACAGGCCCTAAAGCAATTTCCATCCCTCAAAATGACAGTGATTTACAAAACACTGAATGATGAATTCTGTAAGAATGACTGGCTTAAGTGTTAATAAAATCATAACTATGAAGTCTAACTTTTCTGCTGGGATCAAAAAACATATGACATATCAGAGTATGCTGGAAACTAAATCACAGAAGGATCACAAAGTCCCACTTCAGTGGGGTCAGGACTTCATCTTAGGCAAGCCTCTTAATCATTTCAGAGCAAGGAATTCAATGCAAGCCCTTCACATTTCAATCTATTGCCTTCATCACTCAAGCATCCATCCTCCCAAGGACTCAGCGTATTGACCTTCCTGTAAACCCAGAGCAGAGCTCCCAAGTAGAACATGTTCCACTTTTTGTGGCATCACTTCACCCAAATGAACACTGAGGACAAGATGCTTTCCATTCGATTGGTAGATTTTCACTAATCCAACCATTTCTTCTTCCCCACATTAACACAAGCCTACCCATTTGCAATATAATGGGTTGGGGTTTTTTTTATAAGTTCCAAGTTTAGGAGAAGTAGATATTAAAAAGACAAAGAGCAAAGAGAGCTCTCTTGGTTAGAATTTTGGTCAATGGAATGTAAATTATCATTTGTTGCAGATAGCAGCTATATAAAAAATTATGCTGTCAATGTAAAATGAATTAAATAAAGACGGTATTTTCACAAGCCACCCCCAATGGCTTTAAAATAAGGTCACTTTGATATTGCAGGAAAGAGCTTGGCTTCAGGTCCTGCTATACAGATTGATACACTGGACTTGGCCATTTGTGTGTTAAATGAGACTCCATCTTCTTTTTGTGACGGAATTTTCCCCTCCCTTTTGAAACATGATGAAATAAGATGCACAAAACCTACACATTCACCAGCTTGTCTGTAATTTTTCTCCCCCTGACTTCCTGGAACACACAAACCTTTTCATATACCATCACATTCCATGCAGTTAAAGCGGACATTCATGGAAAAGAGTAATAGAAGTTATATTTTTCCCTATAAAAGACTAAATTAACACTGAATTGATCCTTACTGGTGACATAAGTATGCATCCAAATTGAAGTTGTCAAAATTTGTCATATATATTAAAAGTTCCCATTGTTATTTAAGAAAGACAAAAAAAAAGGCAAAAAAAAAAACCCTGAAAATAAGAAATATTCCTTCCTCTTTTACCTTCTCAAAAATAAATATACCAGCAAACTCTGCTCCTTTTTGTCTTAAAGGGAACCTATTGCTCAACAGAATTGCTTTCCCTACCTTATTACTTGAACAGATTACAGCCAGGGCTGTATATTGTAGCTACCCTATATTTAGAAGCTGGATAATAAAGCACATAAATAACACACTGAATAAAACATTAAGACATAAAAGGAGTTAAATAGAACAAAGGGCTAAAGCTTATTGTGCACTAACCATGTCTGACCCATTGAAATACAAAAGGACTCACAATTCTAATTAGTAAAGTGTACAGTTATGATTTAAATCACGAGGAAGCAGGCGCGGTGCCTGTCTGCGTCTGTGCGCTGGAGCCCCTCTGGCGGCCTTGCAGGGCCCTCTGCTGGAACTGGGAACCCTGCCTGTAACAATCCAACAGCACCGCGCTAGAAAAAATGATGCTCCAACCCAAAAAATAACAGGAGAACCAGAATCCTGTTGTTTCCCTTTTTCCTTGAAAGTACCAATATTTCTAATGCATTTTTCAGACACACAGCCTTCACTTAATTAGATGAAGTCCTGGAGCTTGTGTAAGGGAGGATTTTTTCCTCTGACTCCAATGGGGACAAGATTCTCTTCACAAAGTCCTTAAAGTTGTGAAAACCTGCAATTAATGTGGAACAACCCACATTAGGCCACATCAGGCTGTCTGTTTCCAGACAGCCTGAAACCAAAAGCATGATGAGAGATATTAACAGGTCTAAATTCCAGATGACAGTGACATTTCACAGAGTTTTTTAAAAAACAAAACAGACTCAGAGTGTCCTGCAGACCAAAATGATGTCAAATACATGCCTCAGTACATGAATTGCTCTTTTGTGCATAAAGAAGCAATCTTTGCTGGGAGCATCCTTTTTTTTTTTTGCATAAAGGAACATCCCTTTGCTGGGATGTTCCCAGGATCATTTATGCCCACCTGCCTCTAAGCCCACAAGTCCAGTCCAAAATAATCACTGAATCCCTTACTCATCCTTCAGATGAAATATGATGCTCATTTCTTCTTCCCCTGATGGATGCTTTACTGGTAATGCACCCCATGCTGACAACTCATCAAGGTTTTCCTGTTCTAGGCTGCTATTCCTATCTTGGTACCTAACAGAGGGCAATGAAGTATGTGCTTTCCCAGTTAGTCAGAGTGGTCACTAGGTTTGGTGGTGGCATTCTTCCATTCCCCCAGGGTACTGATTTCTCTTTGCTGTTTGAGACACAGAATTATTAAACACCTAGTTCAACACATACCCTCTGTACTGCCTTCAGCAGGTCTGGGTCTGCTGTCCATCAAGAGTAGATCTTTGCCTCAGGTCCATCCAGATACAATACTTGCCACTGCCGAATGACAGGAGGTCTGTTTCTGTGGCAAACAAGTGACTTTGACCATCCCACTGGTTAGACCAGCACCTCTTCAGAGAGCAATCAACAAAAGGACAAAAAAGGAGAGAGAGATGTGTTTTGAAAAGACTGCTTTGTCTGAGCCACAGCAAGGGCAGAAAGGGAGCAGCAACAAAGAGAGTCTTTGTCATCTGCATCAAGCACACTGCTGCATTATTCACTCAGATTGCTGAGCCTTTCCATACATCCGTCTCTCCCTGCTCAAGCATCAATCAGAAGAAAACAAAGGAGAACACTCATGGAATCCCAGAAAATTATGTCAGGTCCTAGTTCAGGCCCTGCTCAGCAGAGTCTACAAGAGCAGCCCATCCTTCATATGTTATGGAAATCACCAGTCCTCTGAAAACCAGCTAGGACAGTATCCCAAATGCTGGAGATCACTTCTAAGATGCAGCAAATTACAAATTTCCAGGTGGATTTCACTAAGCAAATTGTAGAGTTTACAACAGCTCAGGCTGGTGATAATTCTCTCCTGAACCCAATTCCCAGTCTCTACAGTCATGCTTATTTGCTTGCCACTGACATTTTTAACGAGACTTCTCCCATTTAACCTCTGTTAACCCTGTAAATTGAACCGTCTGCGGTGCAACAAGGAATAAACTCCATTAAAAGAAGTTGCTACTTATTTCTCCAGTTGGCTAAAAGACCAAGCTGTCCCAGCACACACTCAAAACACAGTGATTTATCCCTATGATCCTGCAGGGACAATAAGCAAGCAAACCATTAGGGTTACCACTAAAGTCTTCACTTGACATCCAAAGAAAAGAGAAAACATGAACTATGTAAGACAATTGAGAGACAAATTTGGTCCTGCTTTAAGCTACAGATGTTTATTTAATGTATGGATTCAGGGCATGTTAATAGTAACAGACTTTCCAAAAAATCTAAACCCTTCAGCAAGCAGAAGGAGGCTGGAAGCATTTCAGGTGTGCATCACCACATAAAAATAAAACACAGCAGCCCCCAAAAAACCAAGCTGCACTAGTAATTCATGATAGAAACTGCTCAGCTGGCTACACCAATTAATGGTCCACAAGCCCAGCCCCCATGTGAGGTGACCCGAGGAAGTGTCTTTTCAACAATTCATCATGCTTGGATCCTGACTTACAGCAGTGAGGTGAAAATAAATCTTTTCTGGTACTAAATGTATGTTGCTTCATTCAGCACAGCATGGAATTGATAGTTATATCGGTATCAGTTAGGTACTCTGGGAGCCTGAAATACTGCCCGATTTTAAATAGCTGTAGTAAGGTTGGTGCTTATGCTTCCCTCAGCTATTGTCAGTGCAAAAGACAAACTCTTCAAAAGGGTAATTCAGAGCAACAGTCAGATGAATATTCTGACTCTACACAGATACATGGGGAGCCTGCTGAAATAATCTGCATAAGCAGCATCTTCAGTGATCTACTGGTAATGAGAAGGAACATTTTTCCTCTACCTTTTGCCTAGTTAACTCTGCCAGTCAAAGCAATTACAGCACTCGAATGAAAAATATGCTGTGGCCTCCAAGCTGGGCTCAAGATCCACACTGCTTCAAAGCAACGGCAGGACTGGCTTGCTAGATTGAAGAGTCTCTTTCTCCACTAACAGTTATTTGATGGTGGTGAATATTTTGCAGAACAAAAGAAAGAACCAAGTATGTTTTACACTTTATTACAGGAAAGAGGCCCTTTTTGTCAGAGCATTGGCTCAATGGCATTCCCTCTACCTTTTCAGAAACAGAATGGTTATTGGGTCCTTAAAGATCTAATATCTGTTCCTGTCTGAATATTGCAGAGACAGCTGTCAAATGTCATTCTTTCAGGCACTATCTAACATGACCAAAGTCAATAATTGTCTTTTCCCAGATTAGGCTCCCTAAAAACAGCCATATTTTGAAAAGAAAACAGTCAATTCCCACTTTTTTTCGTCTTAAATTCTATTGTCTTCTCTTCATTAATCAACTTTCTTAGCTTTAATGAGTAAGCATTTTGTCAAAAGTGACTAGCGATGTCAAGTTTTAAGTACAAGCTTGAAACACGCTGATTTTCAGGAGCAGACACGGCATGTTCTTAAAACCCAGGTCCTCCTAAAGTACACCAGGCCAGGCACCTCATGCGCCTACCCATCAGGTTACGGCTGCTTGACCTAAGGGACACAGGAAAAAGCCTTTGCCAAACCCAAAGCTTGAGTTCACCTCCCTAATGTGCTTCAGGACTTTTTACTTTGAAAAACGTTAAAGTAGTCTATTGACTGCAAAAATTTTATCTCAATTGTCATCCAAGGACCATCTAATTTGCATTAAACGTAACAGGCTGCACTAAAAGCTCCAAATTATTTGCTTTCCTGATGAACAAGATGTTGTCTTGCTCATATATCAGATTCCATCACATATCTGATCAGACATTAGAAGGTCAATTTGGGTGTTGTATCAAACAGCAAAGATAAGCTGAGGCTGGGAAATGCAGGCCCCTTGAGGAGAGCCCCCCAAGCCCTCTAAATGCTCTATGGTGCCATATGTCAGACACAGGGAGATGGAGAATCAAAAATGGACTGACTGTTTCATCTGCTACATGGAATCATTGAGTGTGACAGGGGTGACTTCAGTGTACACAAAAAAGAACCTCACATCTGGGGAAGAATATGACACCATAGTCTAAAAAGGTGCATGAAGGCTCCAGCTTCAGGGTATCTATTTGAAAAAGAGCTCCGTAATCTGACCAAACTATTGATGAAGAGCAGAACCTTTTTTAAGCCTACCAGAGAAAGCACAGTATGCAAATCTGCTTAACAGTCGAGCAGCTTGATGGTGTACAGTACCTCTTTGATACAGGGGAAAGAATTCTTGCTGTCAATTAAAAGTATGCAGTCAAGCATTCTGAAATTTTATGTTGAAAAGATTGTCATAATTTACATAACACATGACGAGTGTTCATCGTACGAGCCCACAACATAGGATCACTACTGCCTTATTACAGGTATTTCCCTTAGGTACACAATGCAAACTGCATCTTTAAAAGACAAAAGTAACATTTCTTTTTACAAGACTCTTCCCTGAATGCCAAAAGCTGCAGAAGGCTGTTCTCCAGGTTTTGCTGCGTAGTCAGCTCTGAAATATTCTGCTAAGCAGCAGTTGTTTACAGGAAAGGTCAAAAGGGCCTAATTAACTTGTCATTGTGCATAGACCCCCTTCCTCAGTGAAGTGATGCAACTAGTTTCCATAACATCTACCTGCAAAATGGTAATATGGATCATGCTTTAACGCTGTATTCTCTGGAATCACTTTATGGGCTTTTGCTGCAATGTCAGTTATTCTCCATAACCTGTGACCGTGTTTTACGGCAAACACATCCAAGTGCTCTGTAGCACCAGGGAACACATTGCTGGTGATGGGGCAAGCAAGGAGGTGTTTTGTGTAGCTCTTAGACACACACCGTGCTGGTGTGCTGTGACCATGTCGACACAGCAGCTACACACAGGTCACAGTCAGTCCTACTTACAGAATTGAAGATATTTTGGCGAGCACGTGAGGAGCCTTCAGCTCCTACCTAGACTATCACCAGAAGCAGCCAGGAAAGAGATCAATAGGTTGTCTCATCTGAAGGATGGAGCTTCTAACAGATGCACCCCCACTTCCTAGTGCTGAGCTGAAATGGACACTAACATTAGACCCAGACCCACAAGAGTCTGGCTCAGAGCTAAGAACATTACATATGGATTTAAAACATTACACCTAATTTAAGAATGAGACTACATCACAAATAGCAACACTTGCAGACATCCCCAAGCCAACATGAAGCTAACTATGGTACTGAGAATGCAGCTGTCTCATCATGGCGTTACAACCAGGCTTTTGACCTCTCCATAAAAGCAGATGGTATTTTGTTAACTTAGCCCTCTCTCTCTCCTGGGATCAAAGGTGACATAGGGCTAACTCACCTATCCTTTTTTAGGACTTGCACTGATATCTTTGCATTAGCACTAGTACATCTATATTTCGTCTGCATTCAAGCTGATGTATCTGCATGATCCTAGCGCAGATGTTTGCTTCGAAGATCCAGTCTGGTATCTCTTCATAAAGCCAACTCAGCTTGTTCTGAGCTATTTCTGTCATTTATAATAAGATACAACATTGTGCCTGGCAGATATACCCTGCGCATCCTCTTAAATGCAATATTTTTCTGTTAGCCTCAGGTTAGGAAAAGAAGGAACATACCACAAGCTGAACTACACCACAGTTCAGTGTTTGTGTTTCTTAGTGAGAGAACTGGCTAACGTCAGTCTGAGTGCTTTGATCTATTGCCCACCAAAGCCAATGATACCGTTGTAAAGTCTCTTGATAACAACTGGATTAAGAAGGAGAAGATAAAGATACATTTCAGAATATCTTTGGATAAGGATAAAGCAAAAGGACACAAACAAATCCCAAAGCCCTACCAGTCATGAAGTCACTCCAAAAATTCCCTGGTGAGCTTCAGTACATAAAGTTACTAGAGAAAAACCATGAAAATTTACAATAACTCTTTTTTTTCTTCTTGTTGTTGTATTTTTAACCCATTGCACTGATTATAACATGCTGTCAACAGCCTCGTCAATTATCCATTGCTAAGAAGTGGGTTCTAACATTCTGCGAGCAGTATTAATTGGTCTCGGTAGCATATAATGAGTTTAAAAGCTCCTACCTGTGTGCCCCCGGGGATGGTGGCTAGAGGCGGACAACAATTTACAGCAGACCATTAACACATAGACCAGAAAGAGCCAGTCAGACAGAAGCATTGATTTGGCACAGAATCTCATCCTGGAGGCAGAAAAGGAAGCAGTTGAGTGAAAGAACAATGTGAGTAGGGAATAACATAAAAATGATGCGGGGAAGGAAAAGCTGCTAAGATGCTGAAGAATAACTAATATGGCTTATTACAAGGCAACACTGACAAAATCATATTCATGGTTTAGTTGGGATCAATTCTTTGTTTAAGCGTGTTTTATAATTAGAAGCAATGCAATGGCTATCACAGATCATATCACCCACCAACACATATTTATAACAACACAGTATGAGTAGAATACATTCCTATGAGTCTGAGATAAGGGGTTGGGTTTGGGGTTTTGTTGATTAAGATCCACCCACACTCCAATCTAAATATACATATTTGTAAGTTGTGTTACTATTTTTAAATGGCACCTGCCACAAAATAATAGAAACATCACAGAAAAATATCCTTTTTACTTAATACTTCTCAGGATATAAAGCTACCAGCTCCCATGTAGCCATGCAGGTGAATTGGTTGGATCTCCCAAGCCCACAACATCAGCTGCCTTTCCTGGAGATCAGTAAGTTTGCTGAGGGTTAAACTCCCACGAAACCAGCACCTCAGTCAAATCTGCAAGGACTCTCGCTCTGCCAGCGTGTTAGAAACTGCATTTCAGAGAACAGTTGATCTAAGGAAGGTGGATGTTAGTCATACTCATGTTAGTGTTAGAACTAAGACCCCAAATCCTCAGTAATTTTGTTGCAAATATCTACAATTAAATCTCTCAATAGCTTATGTTATGCCATTCATCATATAGAAGGGTAATCTAATCATTTTCTTAAACTCAGTTATGATGATTTATTACTCGTGCGATACGTAAATGGGCATTATGCAGTTGAACTCTTAGATACAGTGTTCCACACTTTCAGCAAATGCTGTAAGCAGGAATACATCAAATTAATTAAAGGCAATTTATAGATTTGCATAAATTGAACTAAATACAGCTTTCATAGCAGTGATGTTAGTCTGCCGTTAATCAGCATGCTGGGATTTCAGCAAGCCTATCATAAGCACGCTTTCTTGCACCAAAAAGTCTTTTGGGAATTTCCCCTGCAGATGCCAGTTCTGATTCTTCCAAGCATTTTCTTAATAATTTGTTTATCTGTGTATCTTTAAAATACCTGAAACTAATCAGCATATCCAATATTCAAGAGCTGAATAGACTGATAATTTGAAAAAAAAAAGCCAGGTGAAGCACTTTGATCCTGTTTTAAATTTGATAACCATCTACCAATGAAACCAAAACAGATCCCATGTTTTCTCATTTAAAAGCGCTTGCATAATTTTCCCTTTTGCACATCTCAAACCAATTGCTCTCTCATTGTGTATGAATGCCCAATGTTGATAAAGCCCAAACAAATCACAAATGCAGTTATTAATATCAAAAGCTGAGACGAAAAGCCTGTTGTGTAAATATATTTTAGCAACAAACACTATTTTAGACTTGAGAAAAAAATACATTGGTGAAAAACGCAGCACCTTCAGCTGTCCTTGTAGACTTTACTCCAGCCTACAAATGTCTTTAAAAAGCTACATAAGTATTGCTAAAAAATAACTCACCATGTCTACAGATTTAAGAAATTTTTAAAATTACATGTAAAGTTGCTGCATTTTAAGGACTGATTTGGCAAAAAGGTACCTTTCCTTGCATTAAGAAGGTGCTGTTTTGAGCCCAATAAGTTGCCACCTTGAATGCAAATGAACCAGTACATAAAGAAACACACTGAGGCTCTTTTGCAGCAGTATAGAGGAGACTTCTGCAAGAGTGAGTCAAGCCCAGAAGATAAAGACATCACTGGCCCTTGCCTACCCTACAAGTATCCTCTTAAGGAGCACTCCCAGGCTAATTCAGAGCAGCTACACTTCAGCTAATAAGCATGGACCTAATTCACCTCCTGCACCCAGCTGAACCACATAATGCTACTGCAGCTAATGGGATTGAGTCACTGTGAAACCAGCATAAATGTTATTATTGCTGTTGATCCAATATTAGTCTAAGGACTAATAAGCTCTGAAATCAACCTACCATTTCAGATTTTAGTCACCCAGATCTTCCCCAGGTAACTGAACCTCATTTTGCTGAGGAGAGAGCTGAATTTAACCTTAGTTTTCTTGCTCTCTCTATGAGAAACAGAGGGCATACACCTCATGCACCAGTTACCACTAAATAGGAAGTCATCATATGCTCATCTTGCAACACTATCCCTCTGCTGCTCTAAATGCAAACACAGATTCTGATCCATGTATCAGTGGAGACCCCAGCTGTGGTGTCACTCTGTAGTATCATAATGAAGACAGGGATCTTCCTTCATGTTTCCTGAGGTGTGACTGAAAGCAGGCTTTAACCCTTGGAATTAAATGTCAGAGATGAGACATTTTGAGCATGCCCTTTCTGGTGTGAGTTGATGGAAGGGACAGGTATTTAGTCCCAAATCATGCACCACATGCTCAACAGCTGCTCTTTCAGCATGTAAGTGAAGCCAGGTGTTCCCACCATTCCCAGTACAGGAGCAGAGCTGCTCTCGGTGGAAATGGTTGTGTGCTGACCTCATTTCAAAACCTTTCCCAGATTATGAGTTTGACTCTTTTGAAGCCGTGGCCCTGATGTTAGACAGGGAACATGAAAACAGGTTTCATCAGGTAGCCCTACCCCTTTGGAAGTATATTCAAGCCCAGGAATAAGTGTATCGCTACAAAGCATCAATTTAGTTATATCCAGTGCCGTTAAAATGATACAACATTTACAGACTTCAGGCTGTCTTGCAGGTAGACAGGACACAAGCCTTCAGGCCGCTAATATAAAGGGGATCTTTAAAAAGGCAGGGAAAAAATGAAATTTGGCAGACAGATGCAGGAAGGGGTGCTGAGCCCTTCAGCGTCAGTGGGCTGCCACTTTCAGAAATGTCAAGCCTTCATTCTCTGTTGGATTCAAGTGGATATTGTTGCTAACCAGAACAGCAAATCTTCAGTGTCATTTGAAAGATAAAAAGAGCTCTTACCTTGGGGACTTTGCAAGAATTTTGTTCCAGTCAAACACAATTATTTCAGTGTGTTTTTCATAGTTATTCCAGATTCCCATTTGCGGCAGCAAATAAGCCTTTCTGCATTTCAGAATTTTTCCTTTGCTTTGGGGACCTAGAAAGAAAGCCATATTACACTGCAATTAACGTCTGGAATGGTCCTGTGAAATAGCTCTTCGTTACCAAAAAATCATTGTTTCACAGTGCCATCTACAGTGCAATCCAAGGCAAAAGGCAGCAGTCATATTGCTCTTTTCACTTCTTTCGAAGAACACAGAGAAACTGTGATAAGGCAGCTCTGAAATATCACTACATTAAGTAAAGGCAGAGTTCACTATGCTGGAAATTACAAACATAATGTGCACAGTTCACTGTGTCCTTATAGTTATGCGCCCTCTCGCTGCTCAACCGCTGCGAAAGCTGTAAGGTCTAAGACACCACAATAGTGCAGACAGATTTCCACATGATTATGTGAAACCTCCAACAGTTTGAACCAGAGATTATTAAAGACAGGGGGGAAATCTTTCATTGTCTTCATAAAGATTTGGCCAAGGCTTTTGGAGCGTCACTGCTTCCAGGAGCAGAGGGTCTGTAGGGTCACATCCATAGGATCATGTCTGTGTGATCAATACATTCCAGCACCCTCTGACACTTTTATCTCTACTTGCTTCCAGCATCGCATCTCACACTCAGCCCACCTATACCCAGAAGCTACACTTTGAAATCACTATATGGAGACTCTTTTGCAGCAGTACTGACACACGTTCCACAGAATAATGAGCTCAAACACTCAATTTCATAGACATTCAAGTCTCTTCGCTTTCATTGTTTATGTTTGTTCTCTCACTTCTATCCCTGGGCTCAACTTGACCTTCTGCTATTGAAAACACAACACAGTGCCATTTGTGAGAGCAATAATAATGTGGTCTTCACCTACAGAGTGATCACAACAACCTTTTCTCATCTTCTTCCACCACTCTTTTCATTTCACTCTTCCTTTGATCAATTAGAAATTTGCTTTTAAGAAACACAAAATTACACTATCACATTGGAGAGTAAAGCATCTCTGGGGTCATAAAAGCACATAGGCAGACACTTTTCAGAAGCTTAAGACAGGAAAGGCCCTGGCTCAATACACTCAGCTCCTTTCTGTTCAGAACACCATGAGAAAATAGAATAATTGCTGGAATTAAAGAGGTACCAGCCTAGCAATCTATAATTAATCACGTTTTACTCTGTCTTTGCTTTCCAATGTGGAGAGTTTCAGAGTGAGCCAAAATCACAACGCAACAGCTCTAATCAAAACAAAATGTGGGCAAAGAGATGTTTTAAGACAAAGCACTGCCATTCTCCATTAATCCTTTCTTCCACAAATACACTTAAAAAAAAAAAATCAGTGTGCCTTAAAAGGCCTATTGAGAAAAAGCAAACAAACAGGCTTTTCAATATAGTATTGAATGACTGAAATGGTTGTAGCGTACATTTTTACCCATTTCATAATAGGACAGATAGATAAATATATTCTTACAGTGCTCTTGTAGAAATCAATATTGCAATATACTAACTCAGGTTTTAGTGCTTATCTGTTCCATAATTTTTATTAGAGAAGGAAAAAAAAAACCATCTACAGCTAAATACTAACTTTTGTGTAACCTGTTCTGTAAACATATGTTAAAGACTAGTAAAAGACAAGGAAGTATTGATTATTCCAACTCATTCTAATTAAACGGATTCAGTAAAAGCAGCAGATGATACAGCCACCAGCGTATCTAAGGCTTTCTGATGCCTTCCAGGCAGTGATATTTCTTAAGAAAATAGGGTTGTTTGAGGGGAGCGTAAGGCAAACTCCTACAGTGCAACCTTAACTCTTGAGATTCAGCTGCTTTATTTCAATAAAGGAGGGAGATCAGAAGAGAAGCAAGAGGCTCACCTGGTTAATAACAGTAAAAGGAATTCCAGGCTTCTCATGGCAAAACCCTGTTTTGTGCAGATTTTGTGAGCTGTGCTGGTGCCTGCCTCACCTCGGAGCACAGCGTCACTTTGGCAAAGCAGAGCTGCTTATTTACAGGCTGCACAAACAAGCAAATCACTCCTGACCTCCTGCACCAGGAGCTGCGCTGGGGCAGCGGGGCTGGCCAGTCCACCAGCCCTCCCACCGGCCACCTGCGAGCAAACCCAGCGCCGCTTTCAACAAAACACAAACCAGCATCGCCTCCCAAGAGGTCCCGATACGTCTGGCAACAGCTGGAATTCTGTGGATGAAGTCCTTGACTTCAACATAGCAGGGTTAATTTACACATGAGGGATTTGAACAGAAGTTACCCATGGAAAGCAATCTTGTGAAAAAAGGGGTCGTTTTCATACAGTGTACTTCATCCAGGAGGCAACTGAGCTCCCAATTCCATCTCTAGCAAAGCTATAAAAGAGAAAAGAAGGAAGGAGGAGATGGTGAAGGGCTCCACTCCCAATATTTATGCATGGGCTGGCCATGAACAACTCCTGCCTTGCAACTTAATCACCCCAGACCCCACTTCAGGCCACAAAACTCTCCGATATCAGTATTTAGGGCAGCCACGAGCCCCAGTTAAGGCTGTGGGTTCTGGTATTTAGAGGGAGTTGCAATGGTCAGATCTGCTGCGCCTCAGTCCCCGCGCAGTCTGTCTCTGTGCCTCTGTACTTGGGTAAAATGGGGATAAACAGCATTTCCCCACACCAGGGAAGTGTTTCAAGAACAGAAACAATAAAAGTCTAAAGTTATTTGAAAATTGTATGGGCACTGTATAATTCCTTTGACAGATGGAATAAGATAGCATTTTAAATTAGGTACTTTTCCTACTAATATTTACATGTTGTAAAATACTTCTTACGGCCACTTTCTGTAAAGAATAAATTACTAAACCATTTTATGCCATCTTTTATAATAAGCTATTAAATAATTTAGAAACCCTCCATCCATTAAATATTGAAAAGGCCTTAATTTCTCCCTTCTCAGTAATTCCTCCCTTAAAATAGAGATACAAGCACATCCCTTAAAAGACTCTTTTTCTGCAAAGCAATGGTAAGAAGGGAGCAAGTATGGGGCATCACGTACTTCAGAGGGTGATTTGCCAGACAGGGAGTTTAACCCCACCATCAGCCCTATTAAACTCTTACGACCCACTCACTCAAGAACTGAGAGAAAACATCTGTGATTTCTTAGAAGAGGGGATAAAAAAAAACCCGACAGCTAGTCTGGTCACTACATGCATTTGTGAAGCGCCACTATTCAAGGCTGAAGGGAAATAGAGACAAAAATCAAGGAAAATGCAAGAGTGAACACCTGCCTGGCCAGTTCCACCTGTTACACACCAGCTAACTAACACAGAGTGCCTATTTCACGCCTAAACGCCTACAAACGGGATATTTATCAATATCCCTCCAAAGACCCCTGTATCCCACAGAAGCAGCTTGCCCCAGGCCCACAGGCCGGCGCTGCCCCTCAGGGGCGGGCCCACACCTGAACCGCGACACTCCTCGGCCCGGCCTGGCAGCCCACGGCAATTTTAGGG
>JAHREE010000562.1:1840216-2008094 GCA_033628505.1 Tringa tobata
ACCTCTGCATCAGGTCAGGTAACTTCAGCTTGACCTGAAGACTTCAAGCAGCAGTAAATTCACCGCAGCTAAGTTATTCCAACAGTTAATTAACCTCTCTTTAAAAACTGCACCCGGCTTCTAATCTGAATTTGTCCAGCTTCTGCTTCTAGGCATCTGATCTCATTAGGCCTTTTGCTGGCAGATGAAAGCTCCCTCCACTCTCTGGTATCGCTGCCCACACTCCCAGCCCACCATCACGTCCCCAGCGTCCACATAAATGAGATGGAGGAAGCCTCTCCTTGGAAGCATTTGCACTATTAAATCTACCACACAGCTCTTCGCTGCATCACTGCCAATTTCTCAACATCAGGTATTTTGAAGTGAACCTCAGAAGGTACAGTAGCCAGAGATGATCCTTATCAACATCACAAACAGACGTAACAAACCTTCCAGCTTGTATTTCATGTTGCCTCCTGATATATCCTGCTTGTCCACCCGGCTGGCACATCACATGGGGACAAATAAAGTGCTTAAAGGTCTCAGCTCTGCCCATCATTACTCACACTGAGTAACAGTTACACAAGGTGGGAAGACATTATGCAAACTGAGGAAGGACACAAAGTTATGCAGTGCAATAAAGCAGAACTTTTACTGAGCCAAATTCCTCTACCCTTCACTCCCAGGATAAACATCAATCTTTCTACTGCATCTGCTTCCCTACAGGTATCACTGAGGGAGCCCTGATAACATACAATCATAGAATGGCTAGAGTTGGAAGGGACCTTGAAGATCACCTAGTTCCAAACCCCTGCCATCAAACTCCATAAGGTGAACTGAATTGATAAGGCTCTTCAAACAGCAAGAAAGCTAGCTAAATGAGGTGGCAGCAAATTGCAAGTGTGCTTCCTCACTTTTAAGAAAGCCAGACGTGTAGCAAAAAAAAGTCACTGGGGAACTGTGGCAGTTCTCAGCACCTCTCAGACCCCAGCAGACTCCCAACACTCTTCACCTGCAATTTTTAAAGTTCTTTTTTATGACATCACATTCCATTTATGACATCAGTCTCTTCTGCTAGCAGCTTGGTCTGTCACCACTAGTGAGTCCTTTCCACAGGGATATTTCAAAATCTCACTTAACAGCAACTGGGGGAAGTGGGGAGGAAAAGAAAAACAATGCCAATAAGAGCTAAAGGAAATACAACCCACAGCTTCCTAAGAAGGGAGAACTGAACTCCTACTATATTCACATGGCATGAGGTATCAACCACACCAGCGGCTGGATCATCCACACGCATACAGACTTCATACATGCCATGTGTTTTGGGGAAAATGGGTCTGTCTTCACCAGCATTTGGAGTTCTCCAGTGGAGCTCAGGTCACACAGAAGCAGTAGCAGCAGTGCACAGAGTCAGAAGACAAATTCAAGCAAGGGACTGAAGGTGAGAAGTGAAGGACTGCCAGAAGATCTCAAGTTTGCACAGTCTAAGGAGGAGTTTGAAATCAAAACTGTTGCCTTCTCTACCAGGGCAGAACAAGTCAGGTGTCTACTCAGAACCTGATGCAATGCAAGCTACAGGGGCAAGTTCAGGTCCCCTCCAGGCAAGGGAACAGTACCTTCTTCATTTACACTAACTCCAGTGTATATTCTAGAGACCTGCAGTCACCAGAACTCACAGGTTTCAAGTGTATTTACGTGGCAAGAGGCAGTCATCTTACAAATGAAGCACATGAGTTATGCTGGCATAAATAACTGATCACTTGCTGTTCAAAAGTATAATCAGTGCGTATGAGAGGATCACCTAAATTAAAGGATTCTAAATTAAATAGAATCTCATTTAGAAAATTAATTTTTAGGAAAATGTTTTAGAACCTGCTCTCTCAACTCAAACCGAGTCCATATCTTCCCTCTAGGAAGAATTCTGCCCAGAGAGTAAAGTATGGGTATTCTAGCTGTAAAGTAGAGTCAGAATAGACCCTTTTCTCCATACAGCATTATTTATGATTCATCATCATCCCACAAAGAACCCTTCTCCCACAAAGAACCCTTCTGCCAAAGTAAGCGCCTAAAGAGGTAAATATTGTCATCAAGGTTTCATTTTTAAGGTTGCACAGACTTCCCACCTTGGATAGCCACCAGCACAGGATATCTCCTCATTACAGCCCAGCGTTTCAACTCTTTCAACGACATTTATCAGAGAGAATTTTTCATTGTGATTATCTAGGTTCTTTGAGTCCCTCACTACAGCTCAAAATCTTCTCCACCCCCTGGTGTATGGCCTACTTAAGAGATGGGCAGACTTGCAGGCACTGCGTTCAAGGAAGCACAGGAATTGCTTCAACCCTGTTCAAAGAGGAGGCAGAGCGGAGGCAGTGCCCCCCTCCACTCCCAGAAGCAGAGCGGTACTCGCATAAAGCGGGCAGCACACAAAAAAAATGTGGAGAGAAACATCTTTGAAGGAAGTCTCCTCAGCAGGATGTTTCAGACAAGGCAAATGCACGTTTTCCCCTACTGTAAAGTTTACCTGCCGGATGGCAAAGCATTAAAGTTGTTGCACATATTCTCTTGAGCAGTAAGACACTGTTTTGCATACGGTGAATTGATGGAAGAATTTAACTTCTCCCATGGAAGGAAAAGATAACTGAGCTACTACAGAGCAGATCACTCACCTTTCTTCCCATTCCCCAGGGACCCAGGTGAGCTGGTAGATTATTTTGCAGAGATTTTGCAGATTTTGGAGGGAAAGGATGGAGGAGTTTGTGCCTCTTGATAATGCACTGGGTGTCCCACAGCTGTTCTGGGTGCCTGCTACTCAGCCCAGGGCTCACTTGCAAGAATTAGATGATCACTGACGATGAGTGACAATTCAAATTAAGAACAAGGGACAATCCTAAGGAAATAACAGGAAAAATAAGAGATTCAGCAAATGTGAGCAGTAAAGAAAGGTTGAAGTAGCTGTGTTTGTTTATTTGAGAAAAGAGAGTTTATTGGAGACATGCTGACTGTCTCCTTGAAGAGGTTTGCTTTAAAGATGGGCATGATTTAAAGAAGTGGTTCTCTGAAGCTACTGCAAATGCATAAAAATAAACAAAGTGTTCTGCAAAGGTAATCCGATGTGTGCATGAGGAGACATTTTCCTTATCTAAGTGTGGGAAACTAGTGGTACAAGCTGCTTAAAACTGATGGAGCCTGTTTCGATGGAGGTTTTTTTTTTAAATTGGCTGAACACCTATGGGATAGTCAAGGTTCCCTTCTCCACCCATAGGGCTGGATTACATGTTTGCTCAGGGTCTGTAACAGGACTACATCTCCTTTATGCCTTGGAGCAAAAAAAGCACTGGAATATAAATGCAAGGTAAATAGTCACTGTTCACAGTGTCATCCTCAATACCCTGACCACAGACAGTCATCAAGTCAGAGGTTAGTGGAGAAAAATTGTGGCAGAAAGAAACTGAAAATACCTCCTACATGTATCGATTATTTTTTTTCATGCAGACAGAGTCAGCTTGTGTTATATTTAGATATCTTCCTGGTGATTCTGAGCATCCTTATACAACCAAATTTTCTTTTTTCTGATTCTGCTGCATTAGAATACTATATTCTCTTGTTATTCCCCAAAACACCTCATTCACAGTAACTAGTTACAGCACGTCCACTCATGCTTCCTTAAGCTGTAGTAGGCCCTGACTCCAACAGGGTCTGTCCATTTCTGTGTCACAAATGTAATCTGGTCTCAGCTTTTGTTTCAACTCATGAAACGCTCTAAGAGGAAAGCACAGAATAGATGGGTTTGCTTTTAGAACAGAAACAGCTTTATGAGCAGTGGATGCCCATTGGCTGATGAAGAATCCCAACTGTCTGGGTGTACGGGATAATTGTTCCACTTGGGACTCATTAGCTAATTGTTAAAAGATCCTAATGAAAAGCATTTCATAAATACAGCACTACATTTCCAGAAGTGTAATTATGGGCTGAACGCACGTTTTTAGCACCTGTCTTATCAACTACATACGCCAATAGCAAAATATTTTGTGCTATGTTATCTCTGTTCCCTCTGCCAGTCCTGGAGTAGTATGTAGGACAACTACTAGCAAATTGAAAGGTAACATTTTTGATATTCCAATTTTTGTACAAAGATAGCACTGTCAGTTTAGGATTGGTTGAAAGTTCTGCCCCTGGCATACAGAATCTCTTGTGGCAATAGCAAAGAAGAAAACTTGCAGAGAGGAAAAGAGAGGCTATAACCCAACTTCTTGATCTTGTTGTCACTTGACTTTCATACTATGGGACAAGCTTTTTACTCAGTGTTAGAAAACATTGTTTGCCTATCGGAGCCTGCTCCTCAAGTTATTTTAAAAAAAACATTGCTCTACTGAATAGAAAAAATCCAGAAGCGAGTTCCTGACCCATCAGTTCAGGAACTGTTACTAAAACGCTAAGAAAAAAAAAAAATCCTCTGCTCAACATTGTACTGTAGAGAAGTATCTGCTTGTTTGGAACTAAGTATGGGCACGGCACAGCTGGGTCTAGCTCCCATTGAATTTGAGAGACCTGGGTGAGGCTGTAGCTGTAATACTGTTTGTATTGTGTTTTTCAGGTAGCAGGAGTCATATAAGGTTTTCTAATTCCTGACAGCAGCCTACTACTGACTCAAGAAGAAAAATGAGCAGATAGATATATCTGTTAATTATCTCCTGAGCCATTGGTGCTGTGGCCCTGGAATCAATATTACGTTGCCAGAAGAAAAAGCAAATTTAAAAAGAAGACAGACCTCAGAAATATACAGCATTTGTGATGTGTAAGCAGCGTGCCCTAGCTGGTTTGGTTGCCCTGACAGACCACCAACATGAACACAGAGTGACTCTACCTCTCTCCTGAATTCTCCTTGTAACCAGAAAAATTCCAAATTCCAATATGAATACATCAGGTAACACTCTCTTATGTATTGATCAATGGTGAAAACAGGTGTCCCCGTTTAGAGCAGGTTAATCAGCTGCTGGCTGCTGGTTTCATCCCTGTGCAGGCAGGAGGAAGACAGAGAGAGCTCTGGATACTGTTGCAATGGAAAAGGAGCAAACCTCAAAAGGTGCTGAGGGATTGGTACAGAGGTCAGTCCTAGGTGCCTGCCTGTCACTGCAGTAAAACAGGACAACAGCAGCCACAACAAGCTGATAACTGCTCTTCAGAAACAATGAGACAAATTGTTAGTGTGGTATTTCCCCCTGAAGGACTTGAATTGTCAGAGGGTCCTCCTTCCAGTACCTGTTACAGCTGAAGTAACAGCACGTTTCCATACAGGAGGCTCAGTCAGTTGGTCTGACTGAAGTAAGACCACAGCCAGACATGTCCTTTTCATGGCTAAAGCTAGAAGCTTTCTTCTTTATTTGTTTTTTTGGGGTTTTTTTGTTGTTTTTTTTTTTTTTAAAAAAAGTCTTTTTCACAAAGCTCAGAGGAGGCATCACTTTAGGCTTTCAGTTCCTAATCTGCCTAGGATGGATTTTTGGTTTTCTGTTGCCCCTTCGTACCTGCACCAGCTACTTCATGATCACCTAACCACATGCATGATTGATGGGAGGAGCTGAGAGGAGGGTAAGTGGTATAATTTTGATTATATTTTGAAATGCTCAGGGTTGGAAATGAAGTATGAGATCCCCCCACTTTTCCTACCTCACTTGAAGGCAATTATGACTGACTTAAAGATGCGAGATCTGTTGAAAGTAATAAATTGTTGATTGTTTATTTTCAGGGTAGACAACAATCAGCTTTTAATCAGCTTTTCATCACCACTAGAGAGCTATTAACTCTCTTAAAAATAATTAGAAAACAGAAAAGAAAAATGTCCTCTAATTATTTTCATCCTGTAAATTGGGACTTTATGAAAAAAAATCTCAAGATTCACAGAAAAAAGTTCACTTGGTGGCACATTTTTTTCCACTTGTTTAAACAATGAGATACTGTTTGCCAGAGAGCTAGGGAAAGGAGACAGAAAAAACTGAACCATAATTAATATTTTTCCACAAAGCCTGCCACATGTAGACACCCAAAGGCTTCCCTGAACCCACCTTGTCTCAGCCAGCACTGCCCTGCTCTCCCCCTTCCAAATCTCCCTCTGAAGATTTTCTCCACCTTATTGAGATTGGCATCTCAATAAGAGCCAATATTTTCAGCCACTCAGTTATTTTTTGCTGAACTTTTTTTTAAGGAGACAGATTGCAGGAGTCTTCCATTTCTCTGCTCTCTGGCTATTCATGGAATCTTCTCTTTCAGATCCCCACAATACACCTTTTTTCCATTTTTGAGTAGATGAACTATGAATGTTGTCCTGAGGGAAACAGCGCTCAAACTCAACTACAATCAAAACAGCAACCTACAAATTTCAATCATATTGGAATTAGCAACAGGTATGAAATGTCTCAGCAGACACTTCCTTTCTGTGATTTCAGATAGGCAACATAACTAAACAGAGTCCCTCCATCTCACATACAACTTTCCAATAGCTTTACCCACCAATAGTCCCGTGAAAATATTCCCTCAATGTGCCTCATTTACCTCCATCCTATTGCCACACACCCCTTTACCAGTACACTGGTTGTAACTCAAATGTGCTCATCCTTACCAGAAAACAGGATCAATCACGGGCACTTCGCTAGAGCCTGAGCCAACTGCTGCTGTTCTGTTTCTGAACCGCTGTTCAACAGATATTTGCCTTTTGGGGCGATGACCAGGCCATGTCCTGTGTGCACCCCCAAGGTGCAGTTGAGTAGCAGGCAGCTTTTGGTAAGATGACTAGGAGACAGACATGCTTTGTTGTCTCATTGCAGGGAACTTGTCCTCAAAGCCACAAAGGGATGCCCTTCACGATGGTAGGCATTAGTCAAATGCAAGTGTTCAGATCCAGTAAGAGCTAACTGAACAAAAATGTAATGGACTGTAAAAACCAGATCAGACTGGATTATGGATTCCAAGGGACAACTAACTAAAGAGTGCGTGAGGGGCTGAGCTAATTAAGAACTCCCCCACCAGGACCCCAGTGGCTGTATCTTTTTATTTTATTTTTTCAACTGCCCATTGGAGATGAATTGTGATTCACTTTAAAAAGGGATTCTTCTTGTAAATCGATCAGTGTTAGACCCATTTGACCTACTAGTGTCTCTTTAAAGATTGATGAACTGGAACACAAAAGTGAAACTCTCTCACTTTAACTGTTCCCATCTGAGTTTCCTGTGCTGTGAGATACATTTTTAAAGAGGCCTATGGAGTGGTTACATCAGTGATTCAAATTCTACGGTTATCGCACAAAGCATTTCCATAGCCTGGCAATAGGCAAGACAGCCATACAAACTGAAAGACCATTAGCAGAGACCATCACAGGACTGTTTTAGATTAAAAACTGCTGTTATTAAAAATGCAGTACATCTCAGGGACCGTAGCAGGAATTTGTTAGGGCTTTTACTTTAATACTGGCTACTAATTAAATGCAAAACAGCAACACTAATTAAAAAAAAAAAAAGGGGGGGAAATGCAAAATCACTTACTGGATTTATATTTTCCTGTCTCCAAGTGAAACCCTTTCCTTGCAAATGACATGTATTTTGGCCAGGATTAGCAAGGTAACTGGACTCACCTGAGGGTACCACTGGATCCAAAAATACAGATACAGACTTTTAATTTAGAGCTGTGCCTTGCATGATTTCAGGCAAACCTTACTTGTTTTCACACAGCTATTTGCTGCCAATGGAATCTAACGTGTTTTTAAACTAGGGATGAATTCCTGCCCACCTCTATCCTCCCCTAAAATTCACATAAAGTCATCAAAATTCCCTTCTGTGCTCACAGATACTGTTTGGTGAGCACTCAAAGGACATTTTTGACAGAGTGCAACCACCCTTATTTTACCCTCTTGGTCCTTTTTTCTTTTTCTAAGCTAATGGCTTTGAGCAAATACGATAAATACTTGGGTATTTATCTCTTCAGCTTCATTCAAACTGTGCAATTTTGAGGAGGTATTTGTAAGTATGAAGTGTTTTATAGCATCTATATGTCAGAAAGATGGCATAACTCATTTGATATATTGACACTACTGCATAAAACAGAATAAATTGCCATTGGAGGGTGTGGTTTATTATTTTAAATTATTTTTGCACTCCAGCCAAAGACAGCTGGTTTCTTAAACCATGATTTTGTCCTTTTTAACTTAACTACTCAATTGTAAAGAATTCCTAATTATTTCTCTGCTTGCAATAGCACCATCCAACTTATTACCTGAGAATAGCAATATTGCATAAATAATCCATTGCCTTTTTAACCCGAAGGTCTCAACATCTGGTCTTCAAGAATATGAAAAAAATTCTAATTTAATAATGAAATATTCCTATGATAGTCACCCTAACTGGAAAGTATTACTTTCTGAAGCCTCCTGTTCTCCACTCTGGAGGACTTAGGGTCAAATAGATCATTCAACGACAGTGCATCCTCTTCCAGCAGAGACCCAGAGGTGCAGGGAGAGACCACGAGCAGGCTGGCTGTCAGATGAAGAGCCAAGACCTGCATGCTCTTTGTCAGCATTCAGGCTAGAAGCATAAGTGTTGAACTGAGGAGACAGCAGGTTGAGTTTTAGCATTGTCAGTGTTGGTCAATAGTTGGAAGTCAGAAGAGCTCTCTGGATACAGTGCTCAAGCCTGGCTTAAGCTTCAGTGCAACAAGTTTAGACAGGGCTTCAGGTTTTCTGGTACCCCTTGACATTTTCTTCCACCAGAGACCTCCGGCCACTCTGTCTCCCGAGACACGTGTCTCAAAGCAGAAAACCACAGCCATATCCTGTCTGTGTGTTGTACAGCTTTGAGCAAAAACACTTCAGAGTGAAAGCAAAAATCCAGAGGTTGCTTCTCTGGCGCAGGAGACCAGTAGCAGTGGCTCCTCTGTGACTGGGTAAGTTTCAGCTGAATTCACATGAGGAGTGGGACTTTTTTTTTTTAAAAGAAAGATCTGCTGAGCATCATGTAATAAAAATAAAGACAGACCAGGCTTGGCAGGTTTGCAATTAATTTTCCTTGGCTCGTCTTCCTCCTCTGAACAAGAATCACTGCCTCCCATTTGTTACTTCCAACGTAGCAAAATCCATAATGTGGCAGGTGTTTGCTACTCATTTCATTGACATAATTACTATGTTTAATCAAAGGCTGAAGCAAGACAAAATGAATAAAATAATATAAACAGAAGTCAAGTCTGAAGCACCAGTCTACCCTCAGTACTTCACTATTTGGCAGGGTGTTACTGGGTAGGATCTCAAAGAGTAAGATGTGCCTGCCCAAATTGTCAAACCAATCCATGGAAACTCTACAGAGACATCCTAACAGACTTCTCAGTTCAAGTGCTATCTACCAACCAATACCTTACCCAGAGATTTTATAAAGTCCCTTCCAATACTTTCCCACTATAGGTATAGCCTACCTACAACATACCCCTGCTTCCCATCACCCAACTGAGTTATCTCAAACAGGCCGGCCATGAATCCAGCATTAGGAGAAGGCAAACTCCAAAGATCTTTATGAACCAGCTGTTGTCTTACCCTAGAAAGCTAACGGAAATGTCTAGAAAAGATAGGAATAACTAAACTTCAAAACAACTGTTGGACAATGCATTTGCAACAGAAAGGCAGTGACCCAAGGACCTGAACCAGAAGTTCAGCCATGCTTGTCAAATGATGTATTTGTAGCTGCACAGAGAGTTGAGAAAATATATTCTAAAAAACAGGATCTTGAAGCTTGAAAACCAGCATGACTTGGGAGTCACTTAGAATTTAAGCATGAGAATTGTGAAAGTCTTATTGAAGGCACAGGACTATACACATAATTATTCCCACCAGGGAATCCAGCAGTGGAACTTGTGTGGGTGCTTGCTCTGTTACATCAGACAAAAAAAAAAAGAAAAACCAAAACAGTTTGCAACACAGAGCAGCCCTTCCAGCAGAAGGCTGTTTATCTCCTCCTTTAATATATCAACTTCCATGTCTTAATAGAGCAGCTCCTCCTAACAGCTCCTCCTCTGCAATGTGTATTCTGACAAGAGCTACATGATATCAAAAACAACACTGGATGAAAGACGGAGGCCCCGAGATGTTCCTTTTTCATCATGTATAATTTGTAAAGCTAGTCAAAAAATAGCAAGCAATTTAGCCTGGAATTTTGCCAGCCCTGATATTCATAGCACATGTGATCAAAGAGCAGAATTTGCCAGTCAGTGGAAAAAACAATCCGGCTCGTAACCTGACTTCCACCACCACAGGCAACGCCTGCAAACATTACTATTGATCAGAGAACAACTATCTTCACCAGGCTGCATTGCACTGGACATCAAACATCTGCAGAGTCAAGGCCTACCTACGCTGAAGTTGGGGCAGACAGTTCCAAGAATTTAACATTCCCAATACATCAGCAATTTTCAAAAGAATAGGCAACGGAAGACACTATGGAATCACACTGAAAATTAAAGAAAAGGATATCATAAATGGATTGTACGTAATACTCCAGGTTATGTTACAGCATATTGACATATACAACAAATTGAAACAGCTAATTCATCTTACTACCTTCCACTGATAATTTTTTAATTAAGTCACTTATCTTTATCTACATATTTAAGAATGTAGATCTTTCATTATTCATCTCTTAAAGAAAATCAATGTTGTCCTGATTTGCTACAGCTCAAACAAGCGAGCAGTATTAGCTAAGATAAGACACTCTAATAGAAAAATAATTCATTAACTTTATTAACAAGCCCTAAGAAAATGCTATTGAGCACATTTTCATATTCCTAGAAGTCTGAATTATGAATCAAAAGCCTAATGGTGTTCAGTATGACTAAAATATATATAAGGGATGTTTTTTTTAAAAAAATAGCTTATAAATAGAAAAGGAAAAGTGAGAAAACTATTAAAAACTATTAGAAGACTTCAATGAAATGGTTTAGAGAGTTCATCCCTAATACTGAATTATATTACAAAAAACCACTATCAAAAAACTTCATAGTCTGTAATGAATTAAGAGACTGGAAGCACTGGTTAGATGCGAGTTCACTCTACAGTTTTGAACTATTTGCACATCAAAACAGACTCTGGTTTTACACTCGGGATTCTAAAGCTTTATAAAAGACACCATGAAAAGAGTAAACTTTGAATCTCAATTTCTTGAGGAAGCAGACTTTTTCTAGTCATCTTAAGTGTCCTTTTCTTCTCAGGGTGACCTTAACTTTCAGATTTGTAAAATGGTTTCCTCTTGTGTTCAATCCTACTGTGTAATAAATTTTAAAAATGACTATTTATCTTCTTTAATATATTAGTCATATGTAGCAGGAGAAGCCTCTGTGGGAATTTTTGCTATTGAGTTTGCTCAAGCTTAAGTCAATGCTGATTTAGAAAATATAACTTACGTTTTGTAGCAAACAATCATGAATATATTTATTTGAATAACATCTTTCCATTCTCCTGCAGCAGCGTGTTTAGTTTATCAGTCACAGTACTATATATCGATATATATTTACAGTGACCACGGCAATTTGAAAGTAATGTTTTTATGTTGCCCATCTCATTACACTTTTACAAGCCTGAATCACTAGCATTTGGAAAACAAATAGATCTGATGGTTCTGAAAAATGTAAATGAAATGCAAATTAAGCAGGCAGGTATAAGTTATATTTATCTCTGAAAACAGAGAATCAGTGCATTGCTCAAAAACTGACTGTTGCAAAACTTATATTTTAAGCAAGTTTAAAATGCTTTTAGATTTTGTCTTCGTGATCATGACCTCAGCTGCTTGCACCATGTAATGACAATAATGAATAAACATGCTGTGCTTATGAAGAACTAGAACCTAACAAGCTGATCAATTGTTAATTCTATAAAGTGACTAAAACGTGTCTCTACTATCAATAAGTAAATCAGCTTCTATTTGCGGGACTAATGCACCTTGTACATATCCTCCAGCTATCCTGCCCTTCTCTGTAATAATGTAATTATCAGTTTGGTCATATTTAAGTACAACCTGAATGAGATTTGATATTATTTCTTTTCTTGAGGGTGGAAAAATAGAAGGAAAAACTGTTTGGATATTTAAAGTGACACACTGCATTTGTTTGGAGGATGCAGACTTTCCATTTGCCCTCCAATTAGTTATACACAATTATTCATTTGAAAACCAATTATTTTACAGTATTATTCTTAAATCTTGCAGACTATTATCTGACAGACATTCCAGAGAAGAAGGCCTTTTTATTATTAAAGCTCTCTTGCTCTAAGCCTCCGTAACAAAGAATTTAAACAAAAGACAACAATGCTCATTAACTGTAACAGAAGATATTACTTCTGTAGAAAAAGGCATTTAAAACAAAACCAGCTTGGCTTTATTCAGTCTTTATTTTTCCTCTCAGATGAGGAAAACACAGAAGGTGTATGAAGTTTTCAGCATAATACAATTATGTATATTCCAAATATGCTAATTAAAAATAGCTGCTGGTCTCCACTACATTTCTGAGTAAGATTTAACAGTAACAGTTGGCTGAAGATTCTGTTCAAGAAGAACGTGTAACACATGTGAAAACCAAGAGTTTTGCTGAAAATATCTGATTTCCTTCTCATTTCTACAGCTGTCTGCAAAGATGCTGGGTGAACACAGCTACCCGTTCTTCCACCCAACAGCACAACTCCTCCCGGTCTGGGGTGCAAGGAGAGAGCAAACACAACCTGAAGCATATTGTCAGGGAATGGTGCACACTGGCAAAGTAAGTAACTGTATTTAAAGTTGCTGCACCTTTTCCAGAGTTATAAACAGCAATTATTCTTAAAGATTAAGGGCTTCTACATCTATTCTAGTGTTAAACTGAAATATATATCACAAAAATACATTAGCAACATCTACAGGAAGGAAACGTTCTGGAGGGAAATGCCATTAACTATGTGGATAAGCTCAATACCAATTAATTTCTAACACTTAATGAACCAAATGAACCTATTCATTTCTGAGGTGGAAGGTTACACTAATTCTGGCAGAAATTGCTCCGCTTCATCTCAGAACCATCCCTCCGTGTCAATTTGGCGTAGAAAAGGAGGATTCCAATCCTCTCTTAATTTAAGAGATTCAATGCAGGTTTCTAAAAGTAACTTTTTCTAACAAAATTTCATTCTTTTTGTTCTTCCCTGAACAGAAACACATCTATAATTAAACAAAAGCAGAATGAATCATTGTAGCAGCACACCAAAAATATGGGGACAACTTGTTACTAAAATAATTCTTTTGCTTTTCCCCCCTCGGCCCCAGTTAAGCCTCTACACCCTGTAACTGGTATTTCCACAGTTAAACTGTTCCTCCAGTAGCATCTTTCAACTAAACAAGCCAAAGTCAAGTACTTTCTTATATTCTTCCAAATAACAGATATTAATTCAAACGTTCGGAGACACTGTTTGCCTGCGTAATGCAAGAGAAATACACACCTACGACAATCCTTCTATATTGCACAGAATTACTAATCCTTTTTTCAGATTCAGTGGCCTGTTTTATGTGCAAGTCCACTCACTGCTGCAGATGTGTGTTTGGGGAAAATTTTATAGCTCTTGACTTCTAACCGTGGTGCTTCAAAGTCATCAAAGTGACAGTGCTCAGTACAAATAGCAATGCCGACAACACGAGCCCACCAGTGACAGGAGTGGTCGTTTACAGCTACCTGTATCTATTCTGGGCCAATTCCAGTGAAATCAGTACAACGCCTATGGAGTGAGGCGCAGCTGCATACATACAAAGAGGAAAAGGTTTAGCCTCATAATAAGAACGCCAGCTGACCAACATTAACTCGCTGCTTCCCTATTTTCCTTGGGGACGAAGCAGCGGCGTGGGTTTCAGAGCTGGGTTTCAGAGCAGAGCGGCCACAACAGCCTTCTCTCTGCTCAGCTGTCGGAGCGTGGCTGAACGAGAATCCCCTTCCCTGCGAGCTCGACAAGGCACAAGCCAGGGAGCAGCGTGAGGGAAGGCTCACCAGGTTCCCCGCAGGAGCTGATGTCCATCGCGCGCAGGTGGCAACGGAAGAGAACTGTGGGACATCGTGAAGATCTCCTTCACACCCTATCACATTTTCTAGGAAGAGGGTACCAGGTCACGGTCCTTGGCAATGGTCAGCAGAGGAGGTGACAACAAAGGAGAAGAGGTGACCCCCTCCTTTCTTCCTAGTTATCCTGTCTGCTGAGTGTTTGCCAGGAAACTGGAAGGAAACCAGCAAGGAGAGTGGGCTGCCTGAATGCCCGGTGAGGGGACCATCACCAGCATCTACAGCTTTGCTATTTCCTTTTCAGAATAACAGGGAAGAAAGAATCTCAAAGACTAATTTAAGCAGGACATATTAACCCCACCGCTTGTGTCCAAAAGCATTCTTCCATTAAAGATCTCAACCGCATCTGGTTTCTAGATTAAACAAAACAAGAAGTTTCATTTAGGAGCCTAAGTTACATGAATTTTGCTAGGAAATTATAATACGGATGCATTATATTCATTTCTGAAGTAAGGCATTTTTCTTCCTGTCTCCAACATTATTAGCATCTTATAGTGGCTTAAATTAAAAAAAGAAGCATTTATTTTATCACCCTGATATCATCTCACTGCAATATAACATTTTGAAACAGGAAAATACCCCATCTTAGCATCATAAATTCAATATTGCAACAAGATAAATCCTCCCTATTAATGTAAACCACTGTACTTCACAATATATCTATATCTGCAATGCACTTCTATTTGCTGATCGGACTATCATAAACACACATAATTCTCATTGAATAATGGAAGCAGCAAAGAAATCCATGAATAACTGTGTTCTCTAGACTAAAACAGCCACAGCCTGGTCCTTCAAACAGATTCACTTGTGCAGGGATGTTCCTGCTTGCAGATGACAGCATAAAATACCATCATCCCCATAACTGGAATCTAGATAACAGAGGAAATGACATCAAATACAGTCACTCCTTAATTACACATGCACAGAATGTACGCTGGAAGCTTTATTAACTTGCAATATACATAAATCCCAGAGATGCACATATGAAAGACTGGGTACCCTATCAATTAAAAATTTCCAAATTTTTCATAAATATCTGAGGTGACACTGAAATGACACAGAAAAAAAAAAAAGCTCATTTAATTTTGTTGAAAAGTAAAATCACTAACCATTCAATGCTGCCTACAACAGCTCAGTTTTCTCCTTTTCCCCTTTACACTCAGATTAACACTGAAACTTGTGCCAAGTGGGAATTTGGCACACAGTTTAGGAAGTGTAAACACATGAATTAATAACCTGAATTATGCAAATACGAACCTGAGATTTGCAATTTGTTTTGAAGAGCTGAAAGAACTTGTATTAACCGGTTCATCCATGTCCAGGCATGACTCAAATACTTCTGGTTTAGTTACCAGTTTCTGGCAGTCTACAAAAGCCAGTCCTGCTCTCTCCCTTTAAGGGGTTAGTTGCTCCCAGAACCAGCAAGGCCAGGCTGACTCTGGTTACACCCCATCCTCCGGTTCACAAGGATATAAGACATGACTAAGTCATGCTTTGGAAGTGGCTGGTTGGAGAACAGAAAGGGGCAAGAGCTCTACTTCGAGGGCTGGGGACTAAATTCTTTGCCCAGACTTTTACCATCCTGGCTGGGAGCGCTGGCACTTTGATATATTTATCCTTGCTTGTTATATCTCTCCCGACTAGTAACATACCTATTATTTTAAAGGAGTGAGGGAGAGAACTTGTACTGATGCTGTGCAGAGGGAAATATCCTCTGAGGAGAAAGGCCTGACCCCACCAGAGTTTTTATTCCACAGATATTCCCTGTAAAGTGTAACTGAAATTGAAACACAACAGAAGGGGCAATAAAAACAACGGGTCACCTTTTGAGTCACTGAGATTCCTGATACTACTTTCCTTCTTTTGAGTTTTACTCGGGCATAGTTGCATTAAGTTTGAGAAAATCAGCCTTTCAGCTCACAGCCTTTCCAAAATAACTCCTGGAAAGTGTAAAATAAAGCAAAATTGGTGAAATCCGACGTCCTTTGTTCCTCCTTACGAGCCCTTTTAGAATAGCAAAGAGGCTTCGGTGACACAGACCCGTAGAAACCCCCATAGCTTGCAAATATTCAGGATGCTTTGCCACTGCAGAGCAGCTCAGATCGCAGCACCTAACCTCAGGTGAAAGTGTGCTGTGATCTTCTGATCCGCAGGGTTGGCACTGCCTTCAAAACAACCGCTTGCATCACGGTTATCAAATTTTTCAAAGGGATAAAGGGATGCTGAGGGAGTTCTCCTGCTAGACCTTGAGAGGGGGCAAGGAGTCCCAGGGCCATAATCTGTGAGACAAGTGAAATCCAACACCTTGGATGAAAAGTATATATATATAGGAGGGCTCTTTATTCTGAATATGCTTCCAGACTCCAGGACAAAACAGCATCCTCGAGACTTTGCTCAGGAGACTGGAATGAGGCTTAGCACTCCAAGGTATCTTGTTACTCCATATTCATATTGATAGTAAGTTAAAAAAAAATAAAAGATTTTTCTTAGAGCATTATTAAAGATTGATATTCCAAGCAAAACAACTTCTTGAGCCAACAAATTCAAGTTTAGTTCTACATTAAGGGCTTAATTTTTCATTGACCTAAGCTAAGCAGTATTGAAAGGACACAGATTTCATAAGAAACTTTATTCTAGATGAACCTGAGAATTAAGTGCTCTCCATCGATTATTTTAGTGTTTATCTCTTTTTTTTTTTCCTAACACTCGAGGAGCACTGGCCAAATTCTGCCCTTTTCACTCAAAAGCCCAGTCCTTAGTTGGGCAGCGTGCCTGGAAGAGGACAGCAGGTGTTGGCCTTAGATTAATACAAGATTGGCACGGGGAGACGAGGAGCGGCGCCACACGAGAAGAGCCACCAACCGGTTGCCAATTCAGATCCAACCCAGAGCAGTCACACCTGGAAGGCAATACCAGGTACCACCTGCACGGTGAGACGTATGGCCAGGAGAACTTCTGGATGTAATCTAGTTCCTAAAAATTTATAGAAAGCTCAGTGAAGTCAACGGAAATCTTTTTATGGAATTTAAATCACATCCCAGAATTACCAGAGCTGGAGCAGCCTTCTAGGCAGCTGAGGAAAGGGACCATGGAATAGGTGGCGTGGACCCAGACTGCCTCTGCACCCTGGCAAGGGAGAAAGCTCTTCAGTATTGGACTGAAATCTATCACCAAGCCTCTTGTACCATTTTGCCTGTTTTTTTCTTCAATAATTAGGAGCTTTTAGCTATCAGAGTACATCAAACCTGTACCTTCCACAAGCACTGAAGTCACTCAGAAAAAGGATAGCAAACATCGATGTGAAACTAGAAGGCAAAAAAAAAAAAAGAAATCTGCTACAGCATCATCTAAACATAAGATAGTAATAGCATTAAGAAAATCTATTTCACACAGATGAAAATCATTACAGTCCTCTAGAGACCCTCTCTCTCTCTGCAGTAACCCATGTCATTTCCCAGCTAGTAAAAAATGTGCCACAGGATATCAAAAGATGGTAACGTTCTTCTAATTTTAATATTCCTCTAATCCAATAATGGGTTGTTTACTGCTTTCTAATTTAAAGGTAATTCATTAGATGTATCCTGTCATATCTTATTGGCATTGAAGGCGTAAGAATCTTATACACCTCTGAGGCACGTCAGTTGTACTGCTAATATTCTACGTGGTTCCCTCAATATAAATGGCTACAAACGCAATGGCACTGAGAAGGGAGGGCATGTGTGTATGTATATTTCAATTACAAACAAAAACATTAAAAGACATCCAGGATGAACTCTGAACCTAAAAATTTACATTCAACACTAAGAACATCAGCAAACGGAAAATATTTAAGCTAATATAAGTGATTTGCGTGCAAATATTTGTGATAGTGACACAAGGAGGGGGGGTGGGCACACAGCCTGCGGGGAACCCCCCGAGTGACCCGCAGGGGACTTGAATGAGTCTGCTGCACAACGAGGAAGGTTAAGGAGACATTAGAGGGAAGAGGCAGCCTGAACTCAGAAATGCACATTTCAGAGACCGCGCTTGGCAACATCTGGTGCGATTCTGCAAAAGCTACCCAAGACAGCTGAGTTTTTTGAGTCACCCTCCAGCAATGTAACAGGAACTGAGGCCAAGGGCTTCCAACCCGCTAGACCTTGGCAGCGGGGAGGCACCGAGGTCCCGGGGTGAAGGCGAGAGCGCCGCAGGAGCCATTAGCTGTTCCAGGGGAACAGGCACTTTCCTGCCTCGCCAGCATCCACCTGCCTGCACGGGCTCACTCCTCGCTCCCCTGACACGGACTCTGTGCCTACCTCCACGTGAGCAGCTCTACTCCAAGCACTAAGGCAAAGGAGACGATTTACTACAGGTACATCCACTGCGTCCTCAAACCCCTCGTTCCAGCAGCTTTCCTGCCACACAGGCTGAGAACTGTTTGTATTCTGCCAGCAACCGGCTCCGTCACGTCATCTCTCTCTTATACCAGGGAACTAATGTGGCCGTTTTCAATAATCTCATCCCAAGAAGTGAAACCTTTGATCAACCAGAGTAACCACACGCGTGTGGCTACTGATCGGACCGTGCCCGTCTCGGAGGAGGGCACAAGACTGAGAAAGACAGTGAAACCGTGCTGGGAAACCACTCCGTTTGTCCAAACTTGCCTTATTCCTTAGGAGCACGGCAGGATCCCCACACCGGTTCAGAAGACGGTTTGGGTCAGTACGTGCCCAAAAGCATCACCTCATTGGCTCTCGGTGATGTCATGCCCATGCATTAATCCCCAGCGACTGCAGGTTTAACATCACTCATATCACCACATCATCTACATAACGACAACGAACGCGAGTCTTAGAGGAAATTACTGGAGCAGGGAATAAAGCAACTTGTTGAAACAGGGGAAGCCGCGTCTCTTAAGTGATTATTTCCAGCATCTCTTTTTCTTTGTGAAAGTGAAGTTGGTGGGGTCAGAAAATAAGACGTGCCTCTCTGAAAGCTATAACAAGGATACTGTTACAGCTCTGTTTTAAAGAAAGTAAATCTTCAAGATCTCCCACTCAAAAAGGTAAAAGTGCCAGTGGTAAGAAACCAGCTGATCTGGGACGTAAAAGTATTTCAGGAGATATAAAAACAGTAGCCAAAAGTAAAACCTTTTTAAAAAGGAAAAAATAGTAAAAAAGTAGCAGTAGTATCTACACAGCAAGCCTGTCCGTTTGCTAGTGACATCCTTATCCCCAGAGCAGCTACAGCAGTAAATGAACGACACACCCGCAGACTGGTACACGGATATATTTAACTCCAACACAAACACTCGAAGTGTTAGGGACTGACACTCGGGCAGGCACACTCCCAGCGCCGGAGCTCGCCCAGCCCGCAGGCTTCCCTAAAGACCTACTTAAAAGCCCAAATATCCCAGCCCCTTGCCGGCCTGGGCTGGGGGGGGTGGTTCTGCCTGATTACCGAGATGAGCCCGCTGCCCGGCTGGGGCAACCTGCCAGACCCAGATGGCCACTTCGGGAACACGTAAATCACTATTATCCACCGCGCTCCTGATAATGACGCTCCTAAATAGAAGTTACAGCGCAGGTTAAGCCACGCTTCTCCCACCGTGGCTGCATCCCCCTCCATCCCCGCCGCCCATCGCCCCCCCAGCTCTCCCGGGACGCGCAGCGCCCGGCACCGGCCTGGGCAGCCGGAGGGGACCCTGGCCACCCGGAGGGGACCCCCGGCTCGGTAGATCCCCCTCCGGCTCTGCAGCCCGACCCCGCACCGCCCGGCGCCAGCTCCCCTCCCCGGGTACCGCTTACCTGGCCGCCGTCTCGCCCGAGGAGATGCGGCGCCGAAGCGTGACGGAGGCAGGAACACGCGTGTCGGGAAGCGGGGGAGGTGGTGGAGGTGGTGGGGGAATGACCCACGGGGGAGCGGGGAGCGCACCCGGCTTTCAAGCTGCCAGGAGGATGCTCCGCACAACCTCCTCCCGCACGGAGCGGCGCAGCCCCCGAAGTGGCTTTGGAGCTTCCCCCTCCCACTCCTCCTCTTCAGAGACAGGGGGAGGAAGCACACACACACACACACACACACACACACGAGTGTTACGGCTTTTCTCTCTCTCCCACTCCCTGCTCCTTCCCCCCCTTCTCTCCACCGCGCAGATTAAGCGCAGAAGCTAAAACTGTTTGGGCAAAGTGCCTTCTCCTCCCTCCGCTCCGGGCAGGCGGGATGCTGCGGGGGAAGATCGCGCTGCCTTCCGGAGGCAGAGCCCGGGCTTTTAGCTGAGCCCTGACCTTATTTTAGCATCCCCGTGGTCGCTGCTCAGCCGAGGGAAGAGGAAGGAGATGTTTCTTCAGCTCGCAGCCGGGCCGGAGTTGGCAGCATCTTTTTCGGAGAGGGCTGCAACTGGAGAAGGGTGCGGGGGGGGTGAGGGCCACAACCTCCCCCCTCCCCGCCTCCTATCGCATGTCTGATCTCTGCTGCCCACGGGTCATCAATAAATTATCCCCTTCAAAAATTCAGTTTAAATGGAAAAAGCGAAAGATGGTGTTTCAGGGATGACAAAGCCGGGGTCACTGTGACAGGCTTTCCAGCAGCCGCCGGGAAACGGATCCCATTTCTTGCTCTGACACTGACTTTCTGCACAGCCTTTGTGGACTCACTCCACAACTTCAGTTTCTCCTGTAGCTCTGGTGCTTGCTTAAACAGTGACGTCCAAATCCGTGCTTCAGTGGGTGTCAGGCATTTAAATATCTACACATATTAATCCCCCGTCCATGAGAGGGGGCAGTGTCTCACCGTAAGCGGCCGTAGATCTCGGTGCAATGGGAGGCTGATCTTGGCTATGTTCCCTAAATGCTTTACTGATACAGATCATCGTCATCCTGGGCAAACATTCCTCACGTTGGAAGAACCACTGAAAACATGCCTCGTGGAACAGGACGGAATACTTTTATCACAGGAAATCACTCTTCAGCTGCTGATTTGGAATTGCATATTGCCTTTCGAGTTGTCCATGTGCAACTTTTCTAGTGGACGCGTGAAAAACAGTAAAAACGTCAGTAGCTTTTATACCGGAGTTCACTGTAAATTAATAATACAGTAGCAGACTCTCACATCTTGGATAAAATTCATTTAGCCTGAAAGAAAGGGTCCAAAGCCCCAGCCTTTGCCCTCCCTCCTCTCTTGGGAGCATAACTCATTTATGCTCTTTTAATCAACGGGAGCTACGATACAGTCCAAAGGGGAAGGAACAAGCCCATAATATCAGATCACATTTCTCCATCTCGTTCCTTACACGCAGAGCTTCCACCTTCATGCCTCCTGCTCCGGACACTTAACACCCCTCCAGTCCTCCAGCGAGCTTCGGAAAGGGGACAGAGAAAAAGCAGGGAAGGAGAAGGGAAGGAGCTCCAAGCTTGCACAAAAGCTTGTGAGAAGTAGATCTCAGGCAAAAGGAGAGAATTGGCTGTACTGGTGGGAAAGGGAAAGATTTAGAGGACAGGAGGGAAATTCAGCAGGGAAAAGGTCTGGTCTTGCTGCCCAGGGAGCAGTCTGTGGAAAGCAGCCTGGGCAGCACATCAGCAGGGATTACGCAGGATCAGCATCCCCTTGGTACGTGTGGATGGAGCAGTTCACCTGCCCTGGGTGCTCCTACAACTGGGAGTCAGGGGCTCACTGCTCTCCCTGCCCTGTCACTATCCTGCACCCACATTCCCCTCCCCAACCACCTCTGTCTCCAGCCCATCTCTTAGACTCGGTTTTCCATCCAGACGATGGAGGCCGCCGCATTTCTTGCGCAGGGTTGCTGTCAAAATGAATTAAGTGATGTCCAAAGAGTACTTTGAAATGCAGATATTACGCTCGCTAGTTTTAATGCCTCCAAAGCGGTCTCCAGATATCTCTAAATCCTCACGATATCCCTGATCAATTCCTGTTTTACAGATGAGGAAGCCGAGCAGAGGGACGGATGCTTTAGTGTCCATCCCTTTTATGTCGGGTTCTGCGGGTCCCCCTGACCTTGCCACGGCTCAGGCTCCGAGCTGCTGCCTCGCAGTGACCGAGTCCCACCCAAAGCCACGCTTTGCTGATGGCACAGAGCAAGCATCGTACCCGCAGTGTGCCCACCCCTGATTACTAACCCTCTCTAAAGCTATTTCCTTTGACAAGTTAATGCCTGGGTTTGAGCTCCTGTCCCCTCCCACAACCTGGTGTTACACGTGTGTTTCTGGCAAGACCCCCCCCCCCGAAGAAAGCGTGGGCGTTGTGGGGCTGAACTAAATCTCTCCATGTATTTTCCTTGCCTTTGTAGGTGGCACCGGGAAGGAGCAGGACACAGGAGCTTCTAGTCCCCAGGCCTGTGATCAAATTATCTCTCCCTCTGTCACACATCCTAATCATCACAGCTGGCGGTCATGCCAACAATATTAACGCTGCTGAGTAGCTTTCAGTTTTGCAATTAGCAAGGTTTTCTGCTTCCCTCAAATAAAAAAAATAGGCTTGTACTACTTAACGCTGCATAAAAGATACAGAGACATTCAAGGCCCATGTTACTGTCTCATTGAGATGAACTGACATTCTAAGTGCTGTAGATATTTTAAATCTTTTGAAGATTACAACAGTTACAAAGCTCATTATTTCTAAACATGTTTATCCTTCCTCTCTTTTTTGTTTGCGAAATTAGGCAACGCGCAGTTTAAATAAACAACTATTGTACTATTAAACATTGATTAAAGAAAAGGGTTCCATTTAAATTATTAAGTGGTAAGATAAAAAGCATCCCTTCTCTTTTGTACGCTACTTTATTCAGAAGTCAAACTTCTGTAGTCTCGCTGAATGCTAATGAACAGCATAATAATGCACAAGGGCAAGAGGGGGCTGAGTAATTAAAAACAGAGGCCAGAAATCAAAGGGCTTGAAATATACTTACCAAAATAATTCAATTATACATTAGAAACCCGGGATAATCAAGACACATCCCACAGTTTCATTCATCATTATGCCCCAATTTAATATCTGCACTGGTCCGCTGTAGGCAGGGAGCAGCGACTGGGACTTTGGTGTGTGATGCTCCAGCTGAAGAGACAAAGGCACCGCGCACCCGGGTCCCGCTCTCATCACGCTGCACCTTGGAAATGGCTTCACTTGACTGAGTATATTCTCAGCTAAACTGATTTAGCGAGGTATTTTTAGCCACAAGGTATTTCTGTATTGGTTGTATATTCGTTTTCTCTCTAGCTTTGCAATTAATTAATACAAATCTCCGCACCCGCCATCTTAGCTTGCCTATAAATCCATCACACACACCCCGCCCCCCCCGGCTCTCCTTGGCTTCACCTCTTCTTGCAGCTCCAGGCTTTCCTGGTTACCTGCAAAAAACCTGTGCCAAGCAAAGCACCAGGTAGGTCCACTCAGCAAATCCTGTATTTAGCTGGGATGGCCTCACGAGCCTCTGAGGCTTTCACGCAACACAAACTGGGTCAAAAAAGCCCTGATGTAGCTTTGCAACGTCACCACTCTCATGGGCCAAGAGGTCCCAGCGCAGCTTCTAGTCTCCAGGATGGCAAAGGTCAGGGGCAATTGCTCATTTCAAGGAAATTCCAGTGCCATGTGGTAAAATAAGGAAAAAAAGAGCCAGACTGACCTTGCTCAGTGATTCGGGAGATCAACAGAGGATTTATGTGATTTTTGCCTTGTGCAGTCTTGATGCAATAAGCAACGATCAAACCGAGTCCCATTAGCACAGATAGCAGCTTCGTGGAGGAAACTCCAAGTGATGCATTGTCTGGAACCATGGAAAAGCCACAAAAAGCGAGAAGTAGTTTCCAGCTGACAAAGGACAACTCTGCTGCTCAGAAAGTCTGCAGATGCACAAGTTGTTCCCTGCCTTCTGCCACATAATTAAGGCAACGACAGGTGAAAACTATTGGAAACAATCAATTTCAGCAGAAATGCAGGAATTTCAGCAAAACCAACACTCAATCAGCTTCCTGAGGAATCAGAGTCTGATTGTCTTATTAGAATTCTTAAAGGTTTAAGCACAGAAACTACCAGTTGTCTCTAACGAGCGCAGAAGTCAAACAAGCACTGCTGTGCTTCACAAGCTGAGAGGAGCCTTTGGGCCAACGCGGGTCACAACGTTAAACGGTAGAAAAGGGAAACAAGAATCTCAGGTCAAGTTTTCCAAAGCTAGGGGTCTTAATTAAAATGAAGGTCATGACTTCAGAAGATGGGTGCCGTTTACTATGGTCCCAGCTATTACCGAGATTTGCTGCATCTTCAATTTAGAAGAAAAAACACCACATGAGAAAGAGTGAACACGCATTAGCCAGCCTGTGACAGCAGCAAATGTGGGTGGCTCCAACTTTCCCCAGCCCTATCAGGTCCATTTGCCTCAATCAGAAATAAAGCTCCTTTTGAGGTGATTCCGTTTCCCCAGAAGATGTACATTCACTCGTTAAAAAGGAGATCGTTAAGACCAGCAAACCAGCCCATAATGCAAGCCAGAGCGGTGTTTGCCATGGGGGAGAGGGGAAAGCACCAGTTAAGACAGATACAATTTCAACATACAGTGAAACGGAGAACCAAATACCTACTTTTCCCCATTTTTCTAATGAGGAATTAATTTTTAAAGAGAAGACATTAACGCACACGTCGCTTGGTTTTGCCGAGGGATTGACTGAAAGGGGGGAGCTATACCCAGGGGCCGAGCCTGAGCTGCACAGGACCCCTACTACTCAATATTCCTTCCCCAAGTTTGGTGATGAAATACTCTAATAGATATCTTAGTGACATCCTTTTTCAAGAAACAGTCTAGGGCAGTAATTCTAACAGGACAAGTCAGCTGTAATGAATCTCTTTCCTCAGCGCAGATGGGGCCTCACTTTACTCACAAGCACAGCTTCTCCCCCTTCCTAAGACTACGAGGAGACAAAAGCAAGTAGCTCTGGCCTCTTATCTTACCTGCCTTAAACAATAAAGTGGCAATCAATGAATGGACTTTTTTCTTTTTTTTTTTTAAATATGCAATTACATGAAATAGATTCTAGAAGTGACAAAACCCAGAACAACTCCACAAACACAGAGCTGGGCTCTGATTTCTATCAGTGTGAGATCAAAGTAGTGTAGCTGCTCATTTACAGCTCAAAGCTGTGCTATTTTCCCTAACTCAGGCTTGTATCGCTAGTCGGACTGAACCCTGTAAAGCAGAAATATCAAGCCATCTTGATATTCCTTCCACAGTAAATAACGATTTACAAAGGAGGGGAGGAAAAAAATAAAATCTCCCTCCTTCTTTCAATTCATTAAGTTCAGCTGCGATAACCAGCGAGGCATACAGGAAAGGGTTAGGTATCTCTGCCTCTGAATATTTAATTCAGGACTAAATGTAATGCACAGCATCCTCATACCCCTGGGAGTTCAGCAGCCAATATGCCAATGAATATATCCTGACAATAGTGATATTTTCTGCACTTTGGAGGCATGAGTGACATTTGCTCACCACATATGTTACATCGGATGCTGAGGTCTACACTTGTGAGAAATTAATCAGATTCCATCTGTTTCCTCCACATCCTGGACAATTTCATTACAACTAAACCAAAGATTATAGGATTCCCATGTCTGCGCCCCCAGCCCAGTCTTGGTGTTTCCAGACTGAACGATTAAAGCTGCTTAGTTAAAGTGAGGTCAGAAACAATCTTCCTTACGGTAGGGAAAGGCATAATGCTCCTGAGCAGGGTCCAAAATCTGCTCTAAATTACACGTAGGTAAATCCAGAATATCCCTACTGACCCAAAGCGGGGTTGGATTTACCGTGGAGCAGGATCTGGACCTTGGTCCTTCGACGCGTGTTTCTGGTGGCTGATTTTGTTGGGCATCAGGCTTGAGATGGCACAAAGTTGGTCACTCTGCAGGTCCCCTGTTACATTTTCATTTACCTGCCCCGGGGAGGGGGGTGGCAAGGGATGGCTCAGCCTTCCTGCTGCACAGTCCTCTGCTACTGCTGAGAAAAGAAAGGGCTCTTTCTTAAAGTGTTCCCTGTGATAACACTTGAAGCTTAGCAAATTCTTTGCTTATTTCTTATTTATTAGTACCTCTTTAATTCGATGTTAACAGCAAGGGAGAACTGGACTTAAAGATTTGCTTGGACCCAGCTGATTTATAGTGCTAAGTATTGCACAACGATGGGATGTATTCGCTTAAAAGGGAGGTTTTCTAAGAGTTCTCTGGGCAAGGCACAAATGGCACAAAAAAGCCCCAAGGTATAAGCCCCATCTGCTGACGTGAGGTTTCCCAAATGACAGAGAAGCCAAAGCTACGAACCAAAAAGTGTGGTTTCCATTACAGAAACCACCAACAGAGACACGGAACGGGAGGCCTGGGAAAGCCCAGAACGAGGGAAACGAGCTCCAGCCATGAGGAGCTGAGAGGGGAGTGCTGTATCCCTCGGGCTCTAACAGGTCCAGGAGGCAAAACCCGGGATCCAAAGGTCTCCAGGCTGCAGGTTGGCTTGGGCAGAAGCTGCACCACCAACCCATGCGGGAGACGACAGGTCCCTTTTTAGGAGAGCAGCATCTCCTGTACCTGCTACCAACACAGAGCCCTTCAGCCACTTACCTGTGAGCACTTTTGCTGCTCGGCCTGAGGGATGGAGGGTACTCAGAGACATGAGGTTTCCCACCAGCTGCAGCAGGACCACTCACCTCTTCCAGTGGTGGCTGGTCTCACGGTGCGACTTGAGGTCCAGACCCCGACACCCGAGATGGCAGAAAGCAGGAGCTGGTCCTGCTGAGCATCCAGCTGCTGGACGTGAGCGTTAGGTTAACGTGGTTGCCCTGAACTAGGCAAACATCTCCCAGCACGGCCCCTTCACTGGGACCAGCCCCAAACCACTGGTGGTCAGAGAGGAAGGAGGCAACCAAGCAAAGATTGCAGGGACGGGCTGGGAAGAGCAGCCATAAGCAATAGGTCGTGGCAATGAGATTTGTCTGCGAGCAAAGCAATCCATCCACCAGTGGGGTGGTGGCTGGAGGCAGGTGAGGTCTGCAAAACACAACACACCGTTCAGCCGGTCCGAGATGGGAAAAGGCACGGAGCTCCCTGACCCCGTTCGGAGCCGCGCTGCCTCCCCCCCTTCTCCGAGCTATTATTCCAGCTGACTTGCAGATACCCGATAGTTATTTTTGAAGGGAAGGTGCATTCGGCTCAGGCTGTCACAGCCTGTCTTTTCAATCATGAGTTACTTGATCAGGTGCTTTTTCGCTGTAACGTAATCACACGATACCAGCGCTTTAACGAGGACCCAGATTCCTGCTCCAGCACTGGGTACTTCCTCGCCAGAACGCTGTTGACACATTGGGAGATAGCTATGAAAGAAAAGAAAGATCTTGCATAAATTAACTTATGCTATTTATAGACACGGAGAGCAGTCTATCCATGGGACCATCTGCTAATCTGTGTCCCATGGCAATTAAAGTCAACATTTCACCATATCTTCTCCATCGAGGGCTAAGATTATGCACTGTACTCTTTTTTTTTTTTTTTCATATAACACCGACCTTACATCTGTGCTGCTCAGTGTCTCTTTCCAACGTTCCATAACACTTCCCATAGCCAGTCTCTGAGCACCTGTTACAAGAAAGGGAAAATGCAAACTGTTTATTTCTATTACTGTGAGGTCAAGGGGCCAGCAGGTGACAAAGGCTCTATTTATTTCATTGATTCTCAATAACTTTTCTGTTTTAACAAAAAAGAAAACAGACATTATGCACTAAATTAATGAATTTATGGATTAGATACAAAGCGGACCTCATGCAGTCAAATATTTTCAGTGCTCCTTGTTATAAACATCCCACATACATTTTCAGAAGCAACTTCTGATTTTGGACATTATGTTTTTAAGCATCCAACCCAAGATGCTTTCCAAAATTATCAAAAACCTTTTGCCATCTCATTTTTTTTTCAAGGAAAGCTGGAAGCCTAGAAAGTATGGCATCCAAACACTTTGCCTTAGAGAACGCATAAAGACAAAAACACAACTAGACTATACAGCTTGCCCATATTATAGATAATAGAGAATTTTCTGAACTAACTTAAAAGCTTGAGTCCTACTGCCTTGTTCCGTATCTTTTTATACACAACACATTTTTATTACTCTATGTAATGTTAATAATTTACACTGGCACCGTCATTTTAACAACTGCATTCACTACATTTAGCAACAGGAATTACTATAAAAGCAAGGAAGAAAATAGAGAAGATTCGATTAGCAGGAAGATTTGCCAGAAAGGCAGCCTTAGGGCAGGACCGAAGGACCCTTGCTCAGGTGAAGGATTATGCTACAGAAACAGAAGTCAAGGATACATGTTTCATGGCCACTAATACATTTGATTAATTAAAAAAAAAATTAAAGGCTTTCTTAGCTAGCGTATTGATCAGTGACATGAGTAACATCTCAAGCAGTGCTCCACCTCTGCCATAGCTGGTATCACAAAAAACTTCTTTTTTCCACTTATGTGGGGATATGTGCATGTGAGAGAGGAAAAAAAATTGAAATGCTAAGCAGAAACACAACCAAATATTAACTATTTCTGTCTGAAACTTATGACAGTCACAAGACAATTGAAAGTCACGTGAGCACGGAGATACTAAAGATTTTTTTGCCGCCTGAGTCATTCTGGTGTGGGAATGCTCCTCTCCCAGATCTCCCTTCCACTTCCAGCCTCCCCAGAACTTTCCTCTCTGGTTTCCACTTTCCAACAAAGGATACAAAAACTCTGAGACTGAAGGTGCTGAGGATGGGCTTTACAACCCTGACTGTCTTCCCAAAGGTCTAAACTCTCTGCTCAGAACCTAGAGGTTATTATTCAAAGTCCTAGAGGAGAAAAACTGGTGTAATACCTTCCCTTCAGCAGCTAAAAAGATATAACAGACCATTACTGGCTACAGATATAACAGATACAAAGCATACCAGGGCAGAGATGTATTTGTGGAGAGGCTTTAAAGCCACTGTTGTCCATTTTTGCACATTAAAACCCACAAAGATATTTATTTAGAGCACTAAATCATTTCATTTCTCTCTGGCTACATTTTTAACTATTAAAATATTCATCATGCACTCCAAGAATCTCGATGCCAAGTATTTATTTTATTTTTTTATAACCTTTTAAATAGCTTCTTTAAAATATCGTCAGGTATACATATTGGTCTTTTAAAAAGCACGGAAAATAAGAGCTTATTGTAAAACACCAGAGAAAGAAACAAGGCATCAGGCACCACTGAAACTAGAGCCGTGCCCATCAGCAGTGGCCTCTGACCACAGTGCAACAAAGGGGTGGATTCCACACAATTCAGTGCCCAGGGTAAAGAGAAAAGCCTTTTTTTTTTTTTTTCCCCCCAAGCTGAAAGCTTTTAAAGTGAAAATTCTTGGGGCTTCACATAAGTAGATGTAACTTTTTACTGCCAAAAAGGCTGGGGGGAAAAAAAGGCTTCTATAAAGGGAATAATTGTGTCAAAACCTCACCTTTTAGATTTCCCTTCAGACAGACAATATTTTTTTTTTTGTAAGAAGGATGGGTGGCACTGAGAAAAATCACTATTTTCTGTTTGAAAAACCTCCCCCTCATCTTGTTACTCTCTTGGATGAGGGGGTACCATGAAATGCTGCTCGGCAGGAACCAGCCCTTACGTGGGGGTGCAGGCAGGGTGCTGGGGGGGAAGCTCCCCGTGCTGGGTGCTGGCTGCTGGGAACCAGTCGGTGCCTCCGGCTTTCTCCAGCCCCACCCGGGGGAGCCACATGAAAGTCCTGCTCTGATGTAGTGGGTCCCGATCAGCCCAGGCTGCCTTTGTCAGACACAATTAACGAGCTGCCTCGTCCGAGGTGAGTATCATATGGCGATGCATAAGGTGCCGTCCCCGCAGCCGGCTGGCCCCCTGTGGTTGTCACCGAGGGGCCACGATGGGATGAAAGGCACGGAGTGGTAATAACTGGGTCCGCAGCTCACGAGCTCATCCCAGCACAGCTTTCCTGGCCAGAGGATCAGCAGCACCACAGAGACTCAGCCCACCTCGCCCTGTGGCTTTCGGGACGGCGGCAGAAGGAGCATCTTCTGCCTGGAGAGACACTTTGGAGGGAGCCTCTGACAGAACCCCAGGGCAGGGCTGGCTCGGACGCCTTCACACCCCGGTGACACGGCTGCTCCTCACCCTGCAGCCTCCTCAGCTGGAGATGCTGAATGTGATCAAATGCAGTTTGGCAGCTGTAAAGCTCAGTTACAAACTGCCTGGGAAGAGATTACCTTCGGTTTCAAGAACATTTATTTTAATCTGAAGAGAAGCAGAGACCTCCTCTCTCCCCGCCGTGAAGCCTCTGCTTCATGCATGGAGCCGAACTCATTCTTAAACACCAGAGTTTGAACCGTTACGTTCCTCTCTATATTCCCACATGTGATTTAATATTTTTTTCATGTGGAAGTAGTTATCTTAACAGTCTTTCTGTTTCTTCTCACAGAGGAAGGAGTCAAAGAGTGAGACACAAACCTGAAAAACAATACCAAACCTTTACTGACTGCTTTGGCGTCTCCTCCAAGAGCTCTCTGGTCATTGTGGCTTCTTGGAGGCCAATGGTTGGCAGCATCTTCAGGCAATTCCATACAGAATTTGTGCCATTGCTTCTCTGTCCAAAGGGGTCTCATTCTGCATCTCTATAAACATAGAAAGCAGAAGAGGCTGTTTACCATTTGTAGTCTCCAAGGAGTAAGGGATGTGCTTGCACATAGTTATTCCACCTGTTTTTTTTTCTCTCCCAGACACTGAGATTAATGAAAAAAGGCAAGTAAGACTGCATTTGTAGACACTGACTACATTATTACCGAACACGGAACTTAACACNAGTAAGACTGCATTTGTAGACACTGACTACATTATTACCGAACACGGAACTTAACACCGAACGTCTGGGTCATTTAAAAGGTGACGTGCATTTGTGAAAAAACGCATTTAGTTTATTTATGGACAACAGAGACACGCTGGACTCACTATAGCATAGGCTTTCCCAAGCAAAATGCTCCAGTCAAGGTAGAGTAAGTGAAGACGTCTCACAACTGGGGAGGAAGCTCGTTCCTTTTCAGCAAATTGCCGGTTATATGGCATATTAGATATCATTAATGCATTAAATATCTTTTACTGAAACATGACCTGCTGCTTCCACAAACAAGTCTCTTACCTTTACCACATTTATTTCCTACAAACTCTTTGATTTTCATTTAATGTCTATCTAAAAGGCTGAAGACCCAGGCACTCCACTCACTTGCACTGACATTATCTTTTAATTAGCAGAGGTCGCTTAATGCTTTTAGTACAATCAACAGTTGCATTCCTTCCATGACCAACTGCAAGAGCATCACAGTTAATGCAGACTGATTAAAACTTGAAAATCCTTTAGCATAAAAGTATCTCAGGACAAATATAATCAAGCCGTTGCATGTAGATCGTTTTCCTTGACAGCTTTGATTGCCACTCCATCAGCCTGTGACTGATTATCACTGCACACTATCCTTTGATAGAAAACACCCTGCTTTGCACAAGCACCGCTGGGTCACAGGAGGAACAGTTCAGGGTCTGTAGGTAAATGGTCCCTCTTCTTCTATCGTGCGTCTCACCAGAGGACTGACAAAGCTATGGGTGAAACTCATCCCTGGGGCTGTCTCCAGCACATAGCTTTGACATCCTTTAAGTGCCTCCAAAACCTGGCCTCAGAAAAAGGAAAACTAGAATTAGGGTTCACACGGGATCGGTAAGGGATAAATAAAGCTCTCACTGGGGGGACACACACAACTCAGTGCTCGGCATTGTAGCTGAATGCAAATATAAAAAAATGTGACCAATCCCATAGTGTCTTGCGATTATAAATCAGTTTCCTCATACATAGATGAGGCTGGGATCCTCGCCTGATTCCAGGGGAATCACCACCAACACCTCTTGGGTGTTTGGTGGTGAGAGATTTGTCCACAGTGAATGAGTTTTTTGGGAGCAGAGAGCACGTTCCATTCAAGCGAGCGGCAGGTCGTCTCTCTCCAGAATCACCTGCCCTTCTAAGAGACAGATTTTAAAACCTAAAGACAAACAGATGGGGCTATTGTCTCCAATACCTAATGGTTTTGTTAATCCTTACCCTTTTGACCCATGCACAAAGAAAATTATTCCAGGAAACCAATAGTAAGAACTCCTTTATAATCCCTGTATTATATTATATTATATTTGCCATGGAGTTTGCCAAGTCAGTAAAATGAGAAGAGCTCTTTCTATGCCTGATACAAATTAACGAAGGTTTTTTAGTCTTGGTAGCTTTTTATTGCTAGACAAGGAGCATATGTCAGAAAACATATGGCAAACAAGAAAACCAGGATGGACCAGACGAAAAAAAAAAATAGAGCAAGCATTTCTATTTAAAAAACAATTACATAAAGCTCCCTTGGAATGGCCATATACATCCAGGAACCAAGCATTTTCATCTCTTCTGCTGCATTTAGGTTATGAAAGGATTTAGTTTCTCAAGAAAAGAATTTGAGACATAAGGAATGCAAGACAATTTTAAATTAAACAGCATGACTATGGTAACATCTGCAATAGATTGGGTGCCCTAAACACAGTACAGGAGATAACAGTCACCTTATCTACGGTTTGGTAAATAATTTCTCCTACCTCAAGGGTCATTACATCTTCAGCTCTTTCTGTCATTTGTGATTCCACTGCAAGGCTGAAGAATAAAGTCTCTACAGGTGCTTATGGTGCAAGTGAGCAGCTATAAATAACATCCCTGCGTCCAGCTGCGCAGGACAAGAAACCTCATTCGCATCCTGACGTTCCTTCATTAGACGCCAACTTCCAGCCCTATAGATCTTGGCATCTCCTGACATCGAATTTGGCAGGCGGGCACTAAGCAGCAATATGAGCCATTAGGGAAAAGGCTTTCTGCTTTCCTACATCCCATAGTCCTCTCCCGAGAGACACCGGGAGTTGGGGTAGGGGGGGGGAATTCCCACCAAGTGGCATGTTCCCAAACCTGTGAATCCACCAAAAAATCTTCCCCTCCAGTCCTAAAGTCTGAACTGGTGAGGTGGGGGATAACACCAGCTGAGACCGGATGCCCACTGCGGGGGTAGCACTCACACATCTTCCCCCACACTGCCGCTGCGTATTTATCACAGAATGGGTTGGGAGGAACCTTAAAGATCATCAAGTTCCAACCCCCCTGCCATGGGGGTCTAGTGGCAGGGACACCTCCTACTAGACCAGGTTACTCAAAGCCCTATCCACCCTGGCCTTCAACACCTCCAGGGATGGGGCAGCCACAACTTCCCTGGGCAACCTGTTCCAGTGTCTCACCACCCTCACTGTAAAGAATTTCTTCCTGATATCTAATCTAAATCTCCCCTATATCAGTTTAAAACCATTAGCCCTCGTCCTATCACTGCACTCCCTCATAAAGAGTCCCTCCCCAGCTTTCTTGTACCCCCTTTAGGTACCAGAAGGGGCTATAAAGGGGCTTTTGCTCCAGCAAAGTGGAGCACGAGGCTCCCCCCAGCCACAGGCCGCTGGCAGTTTGCTGCCCTGGGCTCCATTGTACAGCTCTGTTGCAGATGGGTGGGTGTCACACCAAAACCTGCAGGTCTGTGGCTGGAGACCATGTTTCTGTTACCGGGGAAGAGATCTAAGCCCGGTAGCATCCTCCCTGCCGGTCCCCAGGCTCTGCACTGCTTGTGTAAAGGACCAGCACAAAGAGGAGTTCAAGCAGGAAGCCGTGAGGGAATTGTTTTGCGTGGGTGCTGGCTCTTGGAAAGTACCAAAAAAGCAGAGGGTCACCTTTACTAAAGAAAAGGGGGAGGAAAACCAGCAAGATTTAGGTATTAAAACTAAAAGCTGAGGAGAAGGTGAGGGGTCACTTAGATCAGGCAGGCAGAGCTGGACATGTAAGCGATGCACAGAGTTCTCATGGGACGAGGTTAGGACAGAAGTGACAGCTGGTGGGAAAAAATAGCATTTTAAGATCCAAAACCCTGTCAGGAAAACCCAACTGTGTGGCCGATGGAGAAGTTCAATAAAAAATGGGCAGGCAGCAAAAGGACATGAGGTACATAAATACATGCTTATTCAATAAAGCAAGAAATGGAAGGGCAAAATTGAGCAAACAAGGCTGCCCGGTGGTGGGAGACAGCCTGATTTATTTGCCTTGCTGAAACACAGCAACGTGGAAAACACAGCAGGGAAACTGTGTTGTCTCTGTAGGAATTATTCAGCAAAGGAGGGTTAGGTCATGGCTACAGCACCAGGAAGAGCCTCTAGAAACCAAGTTTCCAAAGGAAGAAAAAAAATCACACAGACAATGCATAATTGAGGCAGAGGTACCAGAAGCGTTGTACGCTTGGCTCTGAGGACAGAGAGGAAAATTATTTTTGAAAAATCAACAAACAGTTAATAATAAGGCAGTAGTGACTCCTAATTACCTGTATACAACCGATTAGAGCCCTGCCAGAGTGACAAGCTGTTCCTTAGCAACTCGGAGGTGGCTTTTGGAAGGGCTCGTTCCAGGGAGAAAAGCTCCTATCTCCTGGGGACCAAAGTTTAGCGATAAACTCTGCCTGGACCATTAGATTTTAGGGGCTGCAGTACACTGCAGCGGTGTCATTTACCTCCCATAGGAAGGGATCACGCTTAAAAAAAAAAATAAAAAAAATATTTGGGAACACAGACAGGAATCAAGCAGTCCTGTACATGAGGATATTCAAGTCTCGGATTTGGCATTGGGATGCCCAGGTGTTTCTGGCGGGAGGAAGGGTGCAGCATCGCCTGAGCTGGCAGCACAGGGGAAGAGGCAGATCACCAGGGCCAGATGGCTTCACCCAAAAGCTCTGCAGAGAGAGCAACTGAGCCACTAGCACAGAGATCCCTTCTCATGAGCATCTGGTGACCCCCTTTTTTGAGAAATGCTCAAAACAAATCCGTTTCCCAGCCATGACCACCTTTTTTAAATCTGACACAAAGTAGTTAATTATTTTGAGAGGTCACTAAAAGGTACACACACCTCTGTGGGCAATATCTTTCTGTAGAGGAAAACCCCACCTTTCCCCAAGTTAATCTGCAAAATAAGGCAACTCACACAGAAATAGTATGATCTTTGGAAAGGTCTTGGGCAAAGGCACCGGCAAAGGTCTGCTGATGAGCTGGAGCATCCAGGAGAGAGGGAGTATGGCCATGGCTCAAGAACCTGTTAAGAGACAGGCACAGCTGGTTAATTTTTAGGAGGATCAAAAGACCTGCATCACCATTGATGTTTTATAAATTAATGAGCTAGAAAAGCACACAAAGAATAAATGTCAAATAGTTAAGAGGAGCTAGAAAAACTCCAGGGACTCAGGAAATCTGCATGAACAGAAACACAGAAAAATAAGGAAACACACCCAGAGCACAATGCAGCTCTACTCCTCGGTAGAGAGGAGTCTTTCAATTCATCAGAAACTGCTCCTGGTAATATTTAATAGTGAAAAAGAACAAAATGAAATGGAGCTGCCAGCAACAGCCCTGCCAAAACTTTTCTTTGTAACGTGCTGGCTGGGAGAGTGGCTGCCAGGAGAAGTGTCACCATGTAAAATGACATCAGCCTCCACCTCGGACACAATCTTAGCACCACTGATGTCTCAGGAGGGGCAAGTTGTGGAGTTCAGTGTGGTCTGTGCCAGCGCCACCCTCCAGCTTCAACAGATGGCAAAAATCCAAAGTGTACCCCCCAAAAAAACCAAAGCACTGAAAAGCAGCAGTCTGGGTCTGGGGAACTCCCAAGAGGAGACAAGAGACAGAATATCCTGGGAGTAAATTGACACCTGCCCCCAGGTGACACCTCGCCCCTGAGCATCTCTTCTTAGTAAAGAGGGGAAAAAAACAAAAACAGACAGACTTAAATAAAGAACTTCACTGACAGGAATTTAAAAAATGATGGAAAGATATGTTGGGGGATGACAATGCTGCAAGGAACGTGCTGTACTTACTTTCCAAGATGTCAATGTCCAGCAGGATTTCGCCCACAGTGGGATTTGCACAAGGATGTACACAGGGTCCACAGCCACATTCCTTTTTATCCTTCTTCATGCAAACGTCCCAAGCACAGAGTTTGATAAGCCAGTTATTGTATTATTGCATTCAGGAGAAACCTTTCCCATACAGCAGCGCTCTGCTGCAGCATCCCGATGCCCACATCCTCGTGAAAAACACTAACAAACCACTCTATTAAAAGTAATCTGCCAACAGAAGAATATTGCCTGGGTAAGTATGATATTGGAGAGTTGTTAGAAAGTAATACGGTAACGAGTGAACATTGCTTTATGAGGAGGTGACAAAACCCAGAAAGCCTTAGAAATAAGCAAAGTTGTTAAGTGTTTGTAAAACGTAAGGCAAAAATAAAATGTAGCTGAGCACTGAGTCAGTGGGATCTGAGATATCCTCAGCGAAGTCCCTTCTGCTGAGCCCGAGCCCCTGCCAGGCAGATGGGGTCTGTACTCTCCACTACTGCTCCAAGTGACAACAGCATCCCCAACTGATGTCACTGCTCGAAGCTAATATCAAATGCTTTCAAATCTGATCAATAAAATATAATTTACATTAAATGGCCAGAAATCTGTCGATTTTGGTTTTTAGTCCTAGACTTTCTAACTAGTTCCGGAATTGAAAGGAAAACATCATGCTTATTAAGTGAGTAATGATTGATTTATTACACACCATTTGGAAATGTCTTCTTTGAAGCATAAGGTAAAATATTCCCAAGTTTTTCTTTGGGTGGAACGTTAAAAACACTGAATAGATAATATCCGGGGCAGTTTTGCAAACAAAGCCATTAGAAGGAGGTTTGGAATATCTGTGCTCCTCTTAATTTACTTAGCACTTTTTTTTTTTTAATGAAATGTTTGACTATTCTGTATTGAACTAAGTACATAGCTTTTGTTAGGGAAAAGTAGTGCTACGAATAGGCATGACCCCTTCCTCAGATGCAGACATTGCACACAAAACTTTGAGGAGGGTGGGAAATGGCACATTTGGCATCGATTCAAACACCGTACCCAGGGAGCGAGCTGATTCCTTGCAAGAACTCAAATCAAAGCATCGCTCAGGCTTCAAAACGTACAGATGCATTTTTCGGCGGCAACGGTTCCTGTTGACAGTTATCCAACTTTGCGATTCATGGCAAGGCAGGGAATAACTCCAAGTGCATCTCCAGCAGAGGAATCCCCCATGTTCCAGCAGCGATAGCACAGCTGCTGCTGCAGGGTGTGATGTGCTGGGACTCCAGGTCCCTGCAGGAACACGGTTCCCCTGGCCAGACGGGTACCAGGAGCCACAGTGGCCCGTTCCCTAAAGTGCCACCGAGCCATTTCCTCACTCAGAAATGCTCCCGGGCTCCAAAGCGACGCAGAGTCCAGCATCACTTGAGCACCTCCAGGGCTTTGCTGGAGCTGTAGTGCTCCAGCTCTGGCTGCCCAGCTCCTCTTGCTGCGGAGCGAGGGCAGAGGGACCGGAGCATCCCACCCTGCCCCTGGAAAGCTGCTGACACGGATACACGAATAACGGAGAACATTAAGTTACCCGGGAGGAGGGCGTTTTGTAAAGCAGAATGCAGGCTGCTTAAATAATGAATTAAGAGGCATCAAAGAATGAGTATGTAAAAGGACAGAGAGGGAAGGTCTGACATTTTAGACTATGCTAGACCACAATGAATAAATTATAAGAAAGGCTGAATACTTTACTAAGTATAAAGATGTCTAGCAAAAGAAAAGTTCCTACACTTCTCATCCCCCAGCGGGTCCCAAACGAAGACAGAGCTGGGGGCTCAGCCTGTCTGTGAGGGCTTTTCCATGTGCATTTTCATCTGGACTGAGGCATCTATATTTAACAGCAGCCCTCCTGTCTTTGTGCCTTCGATCCTTTTGCACCAGAGACAAACTTGCTTATTTTTCTGATGCTACCGAAGTTCTCCCAGTCATAACAAATGAAGAACACCCGGTCGGTTTGACGAAGACGAAGCGATAGGTAGGAGGCACATTTCATTACCCTATCAAGGCTTTGGCATGGTAATTGGTGAAGAAACAATTCCGAGCTGTCAGCTTGATACACACGCCTTCTCACTGACTGACGTGCCGAGTCCTTGATGGGGCAATGAATGATGTCCAAGGGCTGTCACCGCCGTGCTGGCACCCTCATAAAGCCCTGACCAGGGTGACCATCCCTCCTCGTCACAGACACTGCCCCTCAGCACCTCCTGCACATCCCAAGGGCCAGGGCAGGTTCCTGCACCTCACACGTGACCGCAACGAGGATTTTAATTATCTGCAAGGTGTGAAAATCAAATGCCAAACAGGGAAAACCCCTGCTGCAGTCTCCACCTAAGCTGCACGTGCAAACTACCTTGCACGTTCAGGATCTGCCCATGTTGCTCACCTGACATGGACGCATGGGTGACAGCGGAGAGATGCCAAATCCTGACAGTCAGTTCTTGACCTTCACCATCCACAGCAGCCTTCCTCTTCCACTGGCCTTCCTCTTCCACCAGCATCTGCCCAGCCTTGCACCACTGAAAGGAAAACGAGAGTTTCCAGGTTTCATCACATGTGCCCACAAAGGGTTCCAGAGGGCCCCAATTCCAACACCAAAGTTAATGATGGATGTATTGCTCCCGCGTCACAGAAAGGGAAAGTGTCCACCTTCTTTCAACACTTCCATCATATTATAAAACTCACCTGCTTTCCATCCTTCTTACACTGAGATTCAAACAGTTACCACCCATTATTAACTTCTAAAGCTTATTTTTGTTTAGCTCAGCCGTTGAAAGCTGCGGGTCAGACGTCGGGCAGCGAAATCAACTCCACGGGCTCTAACCACGGCACAGGGGCAGCACAGGAGACACCACAGCCCTCCCCGGGGCAGCTTGAAGGTTTTCAAAGCTGCAAAGAAAAGTCAATCCATTCCTTTTATAATGGCTGACTGTGGGGTAAGTTTGGTAAAGGGGCAAAATTGGCAAAGCTCAAATATTTTTATTTAAAACAAATGCCCTCACAGTAATTGGGGCTTTTTTAAATAAAAGAAAATCTCCAACACTTTCCAGCTTTTTTTTTTTTTTTTTTACTATTTTCTGAGTGTCAGTGGTCTACATTTTCAATGACATTAGATGCACACACATTCCTCAAGTCAACTAAATGGGAGAAGTAATTAAGTACTGGAAGGTGCACGACATATTGCACGATTGGGTAATGTATTGCATAAGTGAAAATCAAGATTTTGTAGCAGAATACAAATAGCATTAACTGCTAAAAACTAATGGTTTGGCAGAAAAATGTTTGATTTTTTTTTAAAAAAAAAAAAAGAGAGAAACATTTTGCTACAAAAGATTAACTAAAAATTCTTGTCCAACACTAAGTTGCTTAAAGAAAAACTGAAGATAAATATTCTGATATTATAGCATCTGAAGAATCCTATGTTAAAAACCTGAAAACTCCTTTGATAAACTTTTCCCAGGCATTTCTTTATACAAACAAGAAGAAGGAAAAACAAATTCCTCACCTGCAGAAGCAGCTGGGTTACTGCATTCCTCAGTAAACTGAGTCCTCACCTTTGGAATGAGATTCCCTCTGAACAGCCAAGACAGCCTGGGAAAGGGCTCTGGTGCCACCTACTGCACTCTGCTAAAATAGATTTTGCTAAAACAATATTTATTACATTTTATTTCTCTAGTAACATTATTTTTATATTCTATTTATCTATTTTTATATTATAATCTAAGACAGAAGAGCAGCCTATTAAAAAAAGCAGTTGAGAACTTGCTGTCAGCTCTCTCAAACTATGGCAAATCCCCCTGGCCACCCTCCCCTGCCCTCTCCAGCACAACTTCCAAGTCACCACCCACTTTTCCAGCCCTGGCCCTTCTCCCTGAGCCCCACCTGGCCAGTGATGCTGCCCCCTCTCCTTGCCCAGCTCAGACTTGGGGATTTCAGGTCCTTTGGTTTCCCCCTCCCCTACCTCCTTGCAGTTTATGATAGTAACATTCTCACTACCCTCATTCTTGGCTCTGTCCCAATGGGGTTTCCACACACTTCACTGGATTTATATCTGCGTTCATGGAGGTCTTTTGAGCCTCAGGCTTAGGAAATACTTGGTCCATTTTACCCACCTGCAGCCTCTACACTTACTCATTCCTCCTCATCCCGCTCAGTCCCTCCGTGCATCTCCCTCCCCACCTCCACAAAATGCTTTTATCAGCTGCACTAGTTGAGATACCTCTACTGTACATTGCTCCATTCCACCAACACAGAAGCTACCAAAACTTTGGAGCTGGGGTCACCAAGACTGGCTCAGTCATTTTCATAGAATAGTTTGGGTTGGAAGGGACCTAACCCCGTTGCCATGGGCGGAGAACCTCACTAGACACCATGCACTAGACCAGGATGCTCAAAGCCCTCTCCAGCCTGGCCTTCAACACTTCCAGCTCAGTTTCTTCTGCCGAGGGAATTGATGGAATCACCATCCCTGGAGGTATTTAAAAGACAGGCAGATATGATGCTGAGGGATGTGGTTTAGTGGTAGTTTTGGCAGTGTCAGGTTGATGGTTGGACTTGATCTGAAAGGTCCCTTCCAACCCACATGATTCAATGATTCTTCCAGAAAGATTACCCCAGCCACAACCAAGACCTGCTTCAAGCCACTGCCACACCAGCAGAGCAGATCACACCGCCATCCCTTACACCACAGCCCTTACCTGCAGGAAAAACGAGTCTGTGGCCAAGATTTTAAGCTTTAGGCTTTGTACTATGAACCAGCTGGGTCGGGCTGAAGCGAGGCAGAGGCCTCACAGAGGTTCAGTGACGCAGTCCATGGAAGGGAGGAGCATCTCCCACTCAGAGCAGGTCAGTAGCTGCAGGCTTCGCACCCTCACCATGCGATGGGGAACTGAAATGCAAGAAGGATGATGAGAATTCGATAGGTGAATTGTGAAGAGTTACACTACATGAAGAGTTTTGGCCATTTCAGGGCCAAAGCCAGGAGAGGGTTCAGTAGCAGTTCTTTTATTTCGGACAAAAAGCCCAATCCATGAGAAATGTTTGCTCAGAAAAGTGGAAGTAAGAGCTCAACTTCAAGGCAAATGCTGCAAATTGAAACAGTTACTCAACATTGAAATCAAAGAAAATTATCCCCTCTCGTTTTACCCTTCTGAGCAGATAAAAAGCTCTCAAGGAGAAAGTTTCCTTCAGTTTCTCTCCTGCTTAAAAAAAAAAAATAAAAGATTAAGAGTCATTCTAAACCCTGAGTTATCTCATTAATGGTACAACTTGGCAAGATTAACAGCAAAAATTAAACAATTTCATTATTATTTAATTGCTTTTAAAAATGTATTGCCTTAACATTTATAATTGTACTCTTAAGATTAATAATCCTGATTTGCCGCCTCCCCATCACAAACCATTTCTCACACTTACCCAACTTCCACAGACCTTCTCAAGGAAAAAACTGAAAATACATCTTGGAGACTTCTGAAGTAAAAAGGGAAAGACACCGTGTGCATCTATAAATTACTTTTTTATTTCAAATCCAGCTCTTGATTTACATTGTACATGAGACACAGGCAATCCTGTAAGCATTCAGGATTGGTAATGTTCATTACCTCCCAAAACTAGATATATCACACTGATGTGAATGTGTCACTTAAAGACAGACTCTAAACTTCAGTAAACTGGAAAGACACACACACACAAAAAAATCCCAAACCAAAAAAACAAACCAAACAAAACCCACAGAAGTAACAAGGAACAAGATTCCTATAGTCTGTGAGGAAAATATAATCCAGAGCTATACCCTGCCTAAAGAACAAGTGGCCCAAAACTCTCATGGATTCCCTCAATTCCAACACTGAGGCAGACCCAGATGGCCCAGCCCCTGTTTAAGAAAGCCATGAACCAGATCTTTGCTGTTGTCCAAATCCTCTCTTGGGATTTATTGGCAAAACCCCATTAACCCCACAGAACCTTCTTCTGCTGCCAAGATAATTTTGCTGTTTTTTGTAAAGTTAATCAACCAAAACAGTATTTTCATCCCAGGGATATTAAGCCATAAATGCTGAAGAATATGTTGGCCATCAACTGTCAACACTGCCCTCAGATTTGCTGAAAATGGTGAATGTTGGCAGGATGTTTTGCCCTTGGATGAAGTCCCCACAGCGTCTCCTCCACACACTCAGACATATGTTCAACCACTTGTTTTAGCAACTCCCAACATCACTTGAAAGAGAAGCTCCTCATTAGCTGCTTCTGTAGAGATTCAAGCACACACTGGCCTCAACAGCATCATCTGCAGCCCAGAACATCAAACACATACAAATGTTTTCCACAAACCATTCTTAAAATGCCTGGCAGCAAAGCCATCAGGGCAAGGCGACAGCGTCGTCTCAAAATGACTCCCAGATAAATAAATCTGAATAGCAGTTTGGACCTCAGAACACCAGGGTGCCACAGCACGAAAAGGCAGAGACACATGACTCTATGCAATTAATAGGATTTAAAACATTTGCCTGTAAAAACTGGCAAACAATGACCAAACATTTTACACTTTTTTTTTTTTTAATTAAAAAGCTTTTTATTAAAAAAAACAAACCCTCATCAGATATCTGTGCACAGTTCATAGTTAAACACCTTTTTTATTTTGAGTTGGTTTCATTTGAACTCAGACATTTTACTGACTTAAGTTTTATACATATTTTTTCTTTAAAAATCCCACAAGGTAAAAAAAAACAACCCCACATACATACACCACTAATATAGGAAAGCTTTTTTTTTTCCTTTTTTTCATGTCAAGAAGTGCAATTTTGCTTCTATGGTTCTTTAAAGTAAAACAGTTTCATCCATCAGTAAAACAATACACTACACTATGAATTGCACCAGAAACCTTAATATATCTCATGTATGAGCTCTATCAAGCTTTTCCTATGCACTGCTTAAGGTTGTGAGAGATCTATATGAGAATTATGCTTACAGTAACTCATCTTTACCAGTATAGGCAGGTCAGTAAATGTACCTACACTCTGTGAAATCGTCTATGACTGTTGGAGAATGGAAGTCAATAATATCTACAACTATACCAGTGAAATGTTTACATTTCCTGTAACTGTCTTGCTTTTGCATACAAATGTATGCTCTGCTTCAAGCCACAGAGACTGTATGATTATACTGCAAGTCTATCGTGAGAATACATTCTCAAAAAAATCCATAATTTAACATAAAACTCTGTTCTTTATCTCACTGAACTTGATTCTTCTACATATCCTTCTGGCTCCACTTAAGACAACAGAACTATTCCCTTTTTCCCCCCCAATAGCACCAACGTATCAGCTCCAGGGAAAATTTCATTAAGAACTTGGCTTTGGCTTAATATTTCCTTCACTGAAAACAGTGAACTACGCTACTGGCTTTGGAAGGATTTTCAGAAGTTTTCTAGATTGATTCTTCAACATTTTGAGAAAACAAGAATATTAACAGTCAGGCTTTTAATGACTTAATGTTCTTCATGACTTGATTTCCTTCCAGCTCCAGCTGAAAGACACCCTGTATTATCTTATCATTTGTCATAAAAAACCCTAGAAGTCCATTCCCTTTTGCATCCTCAAAAAGACCCAAGTTTTATTCCATTTCGCTCAGGTTTTCTATTGCAGAGCGCTGTTTTACGTGAAAAAGCAGAAAATGCACAGCTCACCTGAAGTTTTAAGTATTCACTCAGGAAAATATTTACCTGCTTTGAGACAGAAGAGTGACTACACCTACTGAGGAGACCTGTTACATTTTAGCATTTCAAACTACAAGGAGAAGAGTCAAAGTTTATATTTCAATGCAAAATCATAAGACTCTGCTCTCTAACTTGAAAATGTTCCTAAACTTGTAATGAAAGTTTGCAGGGTCTGTCGAAGCAAACAACAAGTTAAAGCTTGCTGAACCACTTCCTTCTTACAACCACTATTTTACAAAGGAAGATCTTCAAACCTAGAATCAACACAGGGACAAGTGTAGCAGTGACATGGATGGTGATGGAAAGGAACTAACCGGCCATCCTGGCACCGATGTACCTCCTGTAACATCTCGTAACTCCACTGCAAATGACACACTGGGCAGTGCCTTACAATAAGAAGGCAATTCCTATTCAGATTTTTTCTTATGGGTAGAGAAGTATAGTATAAAAACATCCAGCTTCTCAAAAAGAGAAGACATTACTGAGAAAGCAAGCTGTGACTCTCTCCATCCTCTAGCATTTCCTCACATAACAGTAGGCATAAATTATTATGAGATTAGTATCTACCCCAGAAAACCTCACATGAAATGGATGGACATATCTTTATACAAAGACAATGGTTTCAGAACTTGGAATGGAAAAATACAGTGCAAAAACCATAAGAGTTCTGAAAAAAATAGTTTTTACATATCAAAAACTCCCAGAATTAAAGAGATAAGGTATGGTGCTAAAAAGCGGTTTGTCAAGTTAATAATGGGTTATTTCCCTCGTAGAGGTTTACGTGTTTCGCACCAGCATTTTGCTTTATGTTGTTAAAATATTTTTATGGAGCATTATTTAAAAATATTATTTCAGTCAGAAGTCTAATTTAGAATTCATCATGTTTTACCCTAAACGGCCACTTAGAATGCTGTGAAACATGATTTGCAGCCAGAAGCACCAAATACATAAATTCTTCCACATCAAAGGAGTAGTTCGTAAATTTTGGATGTTCTCCCAGTGTTGGGTGGTGTCCCTAGAAAAATGAAATAAGGCCTTTTAGACAGAAATAAAACCCCACATATCTTCCATTCAAAAGGCAAGAAAAAAAATTGAGAATCTGCCATTTTAATTTATTATTCCTGATCCCCTGATCTGCTCTGAGGCAAAAGAGTCAGCAAAGTAACTGCGCAACAGCAATGCCATGGATGGCTTGGATTAATGACCAATTAATTTTATTTCTCTTCTTCCCTCAGCCATTAATATCAAATGATTTCTTGCTCACAAGAAGTTAATTTGGTCTAAAGAATGAAAGCCATATTTTAATTATCAGAACACAGAGAGGTAAAGCAAGCTAACCTTTAAATGCTTCAAGTTATAGGACCTCACCCTTCCACCAGCGACCATCATTACCTGATCCTGAGGAAATACTTTATTCCTTTTCCGCCAAGTGATGTAGTGAACGCCTCTCAGCCTCGCCAGATCCAGGTAACAACGTTCATCTTCACAATTGTACCTAGGGGAAGGCAGAAAAATCGTATTTACCTATGGAGACCGTGCTGAAGTTTACCAGAGTGAAACAGTAAGAAGAAAAAAAAAAAATAAACAAGCTTCAGGCCAAAGTGTTTGTTGTCCAGTTGTCCAAGGCTACCAAGCCATGGACAAATTCTACTCCATCGAAAACAACAAGGGCTACCATCTGATGTGGCCCAGGAGACAGTTTGAGGCACATCTGCCTGTCAGGCATGTCCAGCTGCAGTAGCTCTTGGGCAAGGGCTTCCGAACTCGTTTGAAGACTGGACAAAATGCTCTCAAGCCAAGAAGATTATGCTGCAAAGCACCAGCTCCACAGCCTTCCCACAGCAGAGGCTTTAAGCAGGATTTCCCAAGGATGGAGAATTCAGTGCTCTCAGAAGTGTTCAGCTCTACAGAACTGGAGTGTCTATTAACAGGCATAGTTTGCAACAAAATTTGGCCACAAAAATGATCAGAAGGCTGGAGCAGTTCTCCTATGAAGAAAGGCTGAGAGAGCTGGGGTTGTTTAGCCTGGAGAAGAGAGGGCTCTGAGGAGACCATATAGCCTGTTCTAGTACCTAAAGGGGGCCTACAGGAAAGATAGAGACAAACTTTTTAGCAGGGGCTGTTGTGGTAGGACAAGGGGTAACGGTTTTAAACTAAAAGAAGGTAGATTCAAACTAGATGTAAGGAAGAAATTTTTTTACGTTGAGGGTGGTGAAACACTGTCCCAGGTTGCCCAGAGAGGTGGGATAAGCCCCATCCCTGGAAACACTCCAAGTCAGGTTGGATGGGGCTCTGAGCAACCTCATCTAGTTGAAGACTAGATCTAGCTCATGGCAGGGGTGTTGGACTAGATGGCCTTTAAAGGTCCCTTCCAACCCAAACTGATTCTATGAAAATATGTTTAAAAGGAAGCTACTAGAGAAAATTAGGTAAAACAGAATGGGCTTGGCCAGCAAGATGGTGCTCAGGTCCTGAGCACAGAAAGGAGTATGTAACTAACATTCAGGGGGATCTTTAAAACCCTGGACGTGCATCTTGTGTAAACAATTCACCTGGATGACCAAAATACCATTAAATCTCAGGCTCACCAGACAGAATCTGACCAGTGAGGCTCTTTTTTTTTTTTTTTTTTTCTTTTTTGCCATTTTCCCCAAGCATTTGCTGACCAGGCTACAGTTTATTTATACCACAGTATCTTAAGAAGTCACAGGCTAAACCTGTATGATGTAGTTATACTATATTTTATAATGAAAGCTGCCTCGCTTTCCATTCCCAAAAGAAACTGCCAAAAATGAAGTCTAGATGAGGATGCAAGACAAACATTTGTAGTCCAATAGCAGCAAGGGAAAGTGCTTCGTTACCACACACACCACAACTGCTAATGTCTGTTCATAGGAGGGGAAAGAGAGAGAAATAGACTTACAGTTCAAAAACGACAGCCCAGTCCGGTAGAAAGAGCAAGTGGGTAAGTCCAGCTCCATGCATCCCAATGAAAATATCAGAGTTGTGGGTGATTCTCAATTGCTCTGAAAATTCAAGTTCCCTGCAGACAACACAAGAAAAACAGTGATCTGGCACATCTGTCCATCTTAGCAAGAATCAGTTACATGTAGAGAGCGCAAAATTAACTTAAGGGAATACTGAGAGAATTGATTTTTCAAGCAACAATAGTAAGAATCACAAATGCTGCAGCCAGCAATAACTCAGCATGGAATTAAAAGAAACGCACACAGGTTTCAAAATTTCACAAGAGTCTGCTATTTGTTTCATTTTTTTTTTAAACAAGTTAAGCTTTTTGTAAGTTTGGGGCTTTTTTATTTGCCTTTTTAAAAAAAAATTGCATCACCCCCTCTAAAAAAATACAAACCAAAAAAACCAATATAAAAGACCTAAACTGTTTTTCATGTAATGTAGAAGTATACAATTCCTGCCTACAGATCTGGAAATCCAACTTGACTTACACACAGGGCATGAAGCAGAAATAAGGAGACTGGGCTTTTTTCAGCTCCTGGAACTGTCACTCTCTCCCATCCTTTGACTGTAAACTCCAAATAAAGTATTCTCTTTAAATAACCAGGTGTTCCCCGAGCACACAAGGAAAGAATGGACTAAAGATATTTAATTGTAAGAGAATACAAACAACTAGAAAGGAAAACTACAACAGGCTTCATTTATGTAAGAACAAAACGGAAGAGAATCACAGAATCATAGAATGGTTTGGGTTGGAAGGGACCTTAATGATCATCAAGTTCCAACCCCCCTGCCATGGGCAGGGACATCTCCCACCAGACCAGGTTGCTCAAAGCCCCATCCAGCCTTGAACACCTCCAGGGATGGGGCATCAATAATAACAATAATAGAATAGCATCCTCTCTGACCACTTGGAGGACAGCAGAAAGAAACTGGCTTAAACCACAACAAGAAAGTTTAAACTGCTTAAACTGTTATAGGGGCAGACACCAGGGAAACCCTTCTAATTATGAGGACAGTGATGCTGCAGGACAGCTGTGGAAACCTGTGATGCTGAATGGCACTACAAATGGTTTGGAAGGCACAGGAATTGTGGAAGTAGAACTTGGTCGTGCTTTCAAGTGGGATGGTCTAGATGCCCCTTCAAGGGTATCCACCCTCTCTTCTATTGTTAGACTGCTCAGCACTGATCTCTCTGTTATTTCAGTTTTTCACTCTTCCTGCATGACCCAGGACAGCACCACTGAGCAGATGGGAGTTGTTGCCATTTCACACAGGCATATCCCACTTGGGAAATTTTTCCTTCAAGCCATTTCTTACTGGCACAGCGCCTACTACATCTGGGCACTTCAAACTGACCTCAAGTGGCGTCCTCAGGGACCACCAGAGCAGCAAATAAGCAGAGTTATTGCTCATTACTTAAACTAATGGTCATATAAGACACTAGCATCATAGAAGAGAAATCCCTGTTGGCCCACAGTTACTGCAGAGCATTAGCAAATCTAAGAGGGTGATGGGAACACAGCTGGTTTTGGGAGAGGGGAGGAAACAGAAAGAAGAGTGATTTCAAAGCTTGCTCATCATATAGTAGCTTTAACCTGAGCCTACTAACTCTAGAGATTCATTCCCAAGTAGTGCATCATAGGAAGGGAGCGCTTAACTAGTTCACCCACCAGTCCCTCAGTAACACTCTTCCTTCCCTACCAGTTCTTGGATTTACAAAGGTTAGACACTGGGGTGTATGGAGCTTTGCCTGCAAACAGCTTTCACCAGCTACAGGCAGCACGAGATGACACCAGTTTCTTCTACACACTTACGTACTTGTATTTGTAGTCTACCACTTTGACCTCCAACGTTGACACTGTTTTCAAAGCATTCACAAGCTAAGGAGGAAAATAAAAAGACAATTATTTGGCGCTCTGCTTCAACTAATTCCTCTCCTGCACTCCTGAACATTTTACACATTCCTCCTCCCCACCAGGGAATTACAATGGTTGAGACAGAACATACTGTCACATAAAGGAGCAGTTCCCCTCCTTTTGTGCCTTCCCATGTAAGATACATCTGTTATTCCTGGCAGAGCAACCCTCTGGAGGGGAAACTTGCATCTCCTGCACTCTCACAGAGGCTACTGCTGACTTCACATATTCCAGGACCCAATCCTAAACCACTCAAACTGGTAGGAGTTTTGCCAGGAATAGTGGGAAGATGTGGCTGGATTTTCAAGAGATACTCCAATACCTAAAGTCACAAATTGATAGCTAGAAGGATTTTCAGAAACACCTTACTAGGCCAGACTTCTATTCACATGAGAAGTGAGCCAGGTCAGAGCCTGGGCTTCTAACCTAAAATGGCTTTTTCTAAGTCTCCAATCCATAGCCAGCAGTACAGGGAGAAAGAACTGAGTAGTTTCTTTTACAAAAGCATAGTAAAGATAAGATTAACTTCTCCCTTTCTGTCATGGTCTCATTACCAGAAAACACACCACATGCAGCAGCGTGTGTGCTGTGGACAGCCCAGCAGATGAGGATCAAATCCACCCATCTGCGCTCTGTCCGTTCTGCCACTTGCATCAAACAAGCCCCACGTTCTCCCTACACAAGGTGGGGATGATAACACCAACTCATTTTTGTCAAGCACTAACAACTAAGAATAAAGACAGGTATGAAAACATTAGATATTATCATTTTACCACAAGAGAAGCTATGCCATAAGTTCACTAAGTTGCAGGATTCGAAAACATGAATTAATATGAAAATTCACTAAGTTTTGAATGCACACGCTTGGATACAATAGCTTATGCATTTAATCTGCAAGCGTAACAAAGCTTTTTGTTAGAGTCTTCAACACTGGGGATGCTAGAAATAAAAGAGGTAATTAGAAAGTGAAATAATTTAATTTTATCAGAAGCTCTGCAGCATCTGTTTGTTAAAAGGAAATACTTTTAGTATTACATCTGCAGTCTTGCACTGGATATTTGAAAAGGACAGCAAGGTTCAGTGTCTGGCTACAGAAAAGGAGACTGGCTACAAGACATATTAGGAAGAAATTAATATTGGCACTGAACATATTTGTTCAAGATTTGTCAGCAGATAGAGGTCTTGGCTGTACCTGAAAAAAAAAAATAATCAAGTAAGTGAGCAAAATTTAACTCTCGTTAAATTTGTTTTCAAAAAAAAAAAAAAAGGACCACACCTCATTCTGGTTTAATATTTTCCGGTAGTCTGTACTGCGTGCGAGTATTGTGACTCGAATTTTCCCATCCTAAAAAGAAAGAAGCAGCAATGTATTAGCTATGAGGCAGACCTCACACAAAAAAAATCCCCAAACCCAAACACTTCCATATTTACTTCTGGCATTTGTTTGAGCAACTAACTGTGTTCCTTCCCCATGTAACAGATGATGTAACCACCTTAAAATTCACATCGTATTTTCCAACAGATTAAAAGTGTCAAAAACTTTGTGAAGGTCTGACTATTAACAAAGAATAAAACATTTTCTGAAAGACTTATTTTATTCAGTACAAAAGAGCCTTTGTGTTACACATTATATGGCAGTTGTTGAAAGCAGGAAAGCAGCTTTCAGGGTGGCTTGTGCACAAGATCCTTGGAAAAAATATTTTACTTCTATAACAGTTCCTCCTTTTACCTCTTTAAATTAATTGGACTCACAGGGGTAAGTGTTCCAAGTGACATAAAGAGATTTAACTGCATGACTCCCATTAGTGTCAGCGGGAGAAGCATAACTAAATGCCTGTGCAGCGCTTTGAATGTGTGCCCCTCAGCGATAATATGTAGGCTACTCTCTAGCAAATACTTCAAGAAGCCCAGAACCGCCGTATCCATCGGTGCAGCCATTGCAACAACTTGCAACTGGCAGTGTGTACGGCAGAGAAGCCCGGGGCCAGACAGATGGTACCGGGCAAGGATCAGAAGGACCAGATTCGATCACTTCCTCCTCTGATCTGAGCTCACTGGTACCTAGGAGGGTCAATAAAGAGGAATCTCACTGCATCGCTCCAGCAGAGACCAGGCACCATGTATTTTGCTCACTTAGGAAGGACACAAAGCCCTCGAGCACAGAGAATGGAGACAGGGAAGAGACACTAGAGTTGGAAGCAGGATGTTCCAGGATGTCCCATGGAAATGAGACTTGTGGGCAACTTTCATAAACAGACCCAAACGTTTGCTGAAGGCCTTTACAGAACAGGCTGACTTACTGGGGAAAAAAGTCCCAAGCACCACAGGAAAGGAAGAAAAGTACACGATACGCCCTTATTCCCCACTGGCTCCAGCTTGCTAATGCTGTTTCTCTGGTAAGAGCCGTCAGCTCCATATAACAACTTTATTATTCAGTTATCATACCTTGGGTCCTTCTTGTGTGATATTTAATCTGTGTAACACATGCTGAGAAAATGCTCTAAATAGTCCTGTACCGTGACAGCCAGAGATCTGAAATTTAAAAAGCAACTGTTAATACAAAAAGTTATTTTGCTCATAAGACCTCACTTTATGATCAAGTCTTTTGCCATTCTTGCGGAACAAAAGCCTAGTATCATGCACTGCGCTAAACATGTCACTGTTCACTGCAACACAAGTGACAGTTCCATTTAGAAAGAAATATAACTCTCTCTACAGCACTAAGAGCCTGAATGCATGAGCTAATACCCCCGAGAAAGTCTGTCAGCTCTTGTGCTCTGCAGAAATACCAGTAAGTTCCCAGTGCCCACCCATTAAGGAGGAATAATACGCATCTCAGGAGCTGTGACATAGGAGATTGCACACAACCCATTACTTGCAACCAGCCAAAGTAACTTCAACATCCTAATCTTCAGGGAAGATCATGTCATTTGGAGTTGCACAGACCTTCAACGCAGAACATTTCAAGATAACTCAGCTAGATATTCGAGATATTCTTTAGCTCAGATTTTGTACTGTCACACACACACACACCTAGTTAACACAGTGGATGGATAAAAAGGACTTACCAATGGTGTGTTATAAAACAAGCCGTATCGCATTCGAGGCAGTAATGAGAAGACTGCTTCTTTAAAGCACACCTGCAAAAGAAGATCATAAGAATTTACACCAAACTGCTACCTTCCCCTGGCACATCCCCTGCTCATTCACGGAGATCACTGCTTATAATGAGCTGGCAATTACATGTTCCTGTCAAGAACATCCTCACTTCCTTGACGGCGCAAATGAATAGAACAAAGACAATCCTGATCCCAAAAGAGTTCTCACCTAGGATGCTAGAAATGCAAGTGTAGGAAGAGTGAAAAAAAACAACCACTCCCAAAACAGAACAAACAAGAATTAAATATAAGAAAACCAGTTAGAAAGCAGAGAGTTTAAGACAGGCTTTGAGGGATTTAAAAGACTAAAATGAACTCTGAATGAATGGGTACATTTTTGGTGGGAGTAAGATTTATATTTTTTTTTTAATGATAAGCAGCAGATATACTGACAGCTGCAGGGGAAGAAAAACACCTCAGTAGGAATCAGAAGACTCAGAAAGACAATACCGTTTGAAAACCCTTAACAGCAGTAGTAGGTCCTGCAGAAGTGAAATCAATACATAAATATCACCTCTCAGAAGACACAAAAGTTGGGTCCATCTATGTAAAGCATAGACATGTCACAGAGTAAGGTTACAGCTCTGTCTCTTGTTTGTAAGGAGAAATACTCACATTACACATATGAAACATGCATAGAAAGCATTCTTCTGAAACACTCATATCCACAAGCAGCTGGATAAGCTGTCATATTTGCTACCTAGTGACTATAAATTAAAACAAAATATAAAATTCCATACCCTTTTAGAGTCAAAGGTTTTCAAGTGTATTATTTCGTAGTCAGTAAATGCCTTCCATGTCTCACTGAACAGGTCACCATAGCCATATGAACTCTAGGAGGACAGGAAAAAACACAAGGGCATAATGATTTCATAAATGCATATAAAAACTCTTCATAATTTACAAGTTCTGTGTATGAGTTTTAATATACAGTTAACATGTGCATCACCACCACAGGACTTAAGCCAGCCTAGCATGGAACACAGACATTACAGAACATCAAACCCTGCGTTTACAATGGCAGTTAACTCAAATTACCTCAGGTAGTTAATTTTTAATAAAACAATTCTATAAATTAGCAATCTAGACAAGTTCTTCAGCAGTAGATTAGAATGTCTGAGTTAGGAGCAAGGAGTACCTTCTACTTTCCCCAGAGGCAACAGAACATCAGATAAATTTGAAGTAACAGAAACATAGGGAGGGTAGAAGGCATGAACCTCAACTCCTGAGACTAAAAAAACACCTGGGAATTCAAGTCCAGCAGTAACGTTTGAAGTGAAAAGTCATAACAAGCCTGTTTCACATTTGCTTCTGCTTTGGGAATCACCACTTTTGGGTCGCATGTATATCACAAATCGAAGGCAACGATCTGATTGATAGAAGAAACAGGCAGGAAACTATGTTTTGCATTACTTTGACACGCTACCAAGATGTTCCTCTGCAGGGTAGTACAAAAAAACCCTTCCCCCTTTGCTGCAATGCTCTGTGGAATCTTTTAAGAACCATGTACTCCCTACAACATTGAACTAGAAGCAGGGGTTCTTGCCTCCAAATGCGTAACATTTCCTACACATCTGAGGGCTGAGTCACCATCTCTTGCTCTTCACAGGCAATTAAAAGTGACCTCTGTAGCCCTGGTGCAGATTCTCACTTAAAGCTTCCTTTCAACTCTGGAGCTGATTCAGACTGCTTGGAAAGTTATGTAGAAAGATTCTCAACAAGGAATTTGAAAATAAGACTACAAATGTCTTCAGAAGAGAGTAGATATCTATTGAAATGTAAAAGAATCTAAAGGGTGCCAGACTTCCTTCCGTTGAAGGGGTGTTTCCTTCCCCTTCTTTTGCCATTAAGTTTTAATGAATTTTACATTCCATTCTGGCCGTCTGTATTACCAGAACTGCTCTTCCAGATTAGAAGTAGAGAACTGATTTTCCAAGCTGAAAGTGCTACTTTCTAACCTTATGTGCTTTCCTTAAAAGTGCTCTGTAAACATTGCTCTCCTGCGTTTGCAGAGACAGTCTGCAAATCAACACCCAGTGCATTTCCTGCTCATTTTCTGCTTTGTTTAACCTACATCTAAGGGCATTATGGTTTCATAAGAACAGTGCACTGATTCTACAGTAGCTAGAAAGTATGGCCAAATCTAATTACATCAAGGGAAAACCAAAAAGAGAATGAATAATAAGCTCAAGTCCATCTTTGGATCAGCAGTTAGTTGGTGCCATCATCTGGCTGTACATGGTAACGAACACTGAGCAGTTAAGACTCATTTAAAATGACAGTACTGTGACAGTACTTACGTTGAACGGTACATCTGAAAGAGTTATTTGATTCAACAGTGCAATATAAGACAAAGAGTCACTTTTTAAAGTAATTTACAACACTGTCTGACACATCTGATCTTTTCAGATAGCCACCACAGCTGGATTAACAGGTTTCTGTGTAATATCTAGAGAGCTTGCTTATCTGGCAGGCACATTTATTTCAGCTTTCAAAATGTAAGAGAACTAGAAAAAAGGGTCTCTTCTAGCCAAAGAGTTTTCTCATTAAATAACAAGCAGGGGATATTTGCAGTTCTCTATTGAGTATTAGTTGTCCTAGCAGTAAATACGCAGAAAGAAAACCCACTATTTTATGAGAACAAGACAGGATCAGACAATATCATAATCAAGAACTGTGTTATTTCTGGGCCCGATTACACATGTTATTTGGCATATTACAAATTGCCTAGTTTTTCGTTATTTAGTTTAAGACTCTCCTACACAACTTAAACACTGGCCACTAAAACTAATATTACTCTTAAACACAGTAATTGTTTCAACTCAGCAGTACAGCAGAAATAGCTCCACTTAAAAACATGTTTTATATGTCATCGTGGCATTCTAAGAGGTGATTGCAGGAAGTAACTGCAAGAAGGCTATTTAAAATAATTCAGTATAACACTCTGTTTTGATATATTCTATAGAACAGATTCTGATATATAAGGATTTCATACAGTTGTTTTCTTTATTACAGGCTGCACATTACTGATTTACAAAGACGCAAGGCTGCATTTCTTTTTAAATTTAGAAGAAACAGCTTGGAGTAAATCTACTTCAATATTCTCTGAGAAAAAAGCCTACAGAAAACTGCATGGAATGTTCAAATGCTATGTGTTAGACATACAGATCATATTATTTTTGAGGTCACAGTAAAAAAAAAATGCATAATTTTGTACAAGCAAAAGACGAGCTACAGAGTAGTGTTCAGACAGCACATGGTTTCTCGTAGAAAAATCTACTTCCTAACTATTGTTCGTGCACCTGTATTAAGAGGATCCAAAAACTTATCAGTTCCATATGGCTAAGCCCACAAGAAAGCTAAGGATTGGCCACAAAAAGCTTCAGAGTCTCTATAAAGCAGAAATACAACCCATTACAAACATGTTAAAAGTACAGCGGACTTACAGTGTCCCACATGACTATGTTGACATCAGTACTGAAGGAGTTATTGATATGCTGTGTAATATAAAGATTGACGAAATCACAGAAGTGATGGTACATATTAACACCTGAGAAAGAAAGAATTGTTAGCAAAATACGACATCACTTGCTCCACTTTTTATTGGTTCATGTATTTTTTCCTTAGTAGTATCCTGCATTTTATATTAGTTTTCCCCTGACTGAATGCTTCTTATAAACCCTAAAAAAAAAAACCAAGCAAACCTTTAAAGTGAAGGAATCAAGATAAAAAAATCTGAAGTAAAGCATGTTTTTAAAAAGTTCAGAGAAAATTAGAAGAGCGGCCAAAAGACAATATAAGAAAAAGGTAAGTTTCATGTGCTATTTCTCATTGCAGTCTGCAGCTGCTTTCTGAAGTACATGAAAGCAACTACTGCTTCAACAATAGCTAGCTAGACACACAGGAAACATTAAAAACAGCCCTTCGGCACTGATCTTTGTTCTGCTTTATTAGGGTTAAGGGAAGCTCTGTCTGCAGGACTACAAGACAGAACTTGTACTTGTGCACAAGTCAAAGCCTAAATAATTCCTCAGGTTTTTTCTCAGAGCATTCCTGTTCATTCTTGGTTTCTTAAGCTAATACCTTAAGACCAAGGTACATAAAAAACTATCGTGAAACAAAGGAGGTAACGTGGTCCAGTTTCCTTTCCAGTGAAGACCAGATCCCCGTTTTGGAAACACGTGCACACAGCCCCTGTTTCTAAGCTTCTGGCCAGAAAGAGCTGCCGTGACAGGAACTGGCTGCCGAGCTTCCTGTACAGCTCAGACAGCAATTTGCCCCCCCTCCCCTAAAACACAGGAGTTGGACAAAATTGTCTCCAGAGCCACAGTTGAACCACCCTGCTCAAAGCTAAAAACTGACAGCACAGCAACACTTCCATGGTAACTGCTCTGGGGTCTGCAAATACAAGATACTGGCTTGCAGAGGAAGAGGGGCAACCCAGTTTACAGGGCTGGTTTTAGGTTTGCATGTTTTGGCTTTTCTGGGATGGGTGAGGGTAAGTATTTTAATGAACTAACAAAACTTATTTCCTTGACCTTTGTATTTGAATACACAATTTCCTCTTCCGTATCATTCAATACCCGCAGAATCCTTGATTACAGAACACATACTATAGTGTTATAGACACACATACCTATACCTTGTGTTTCATGGTTGAAAATTCATCCAGAAACAGTCAAAATCAAAGGCTCTGTACAGAAGAGCCTTTGGCACTAAGACTGTGTCAAAACACAGTCGAGCCCATGTGCTAAACCAAGTTGCAAGAATTTTTTTCTTATTTGTTTATTATCTGTGGTAAAACGTAAGGATTTAAATCTAGGTTTCCAAGTCCATCAAAGAAACTACAGAAAACCAGAACTGAAGTGTCACACCATTTTTCAAAAATCAAAATATATTACAAATTAACTTGACCATCACAAAGCCATAATGTAGATGGACAAGTTGGATACGGGGTCTTTTTACTGCAGTACTGTAGGATCAAAAAAAACCAACCTAAAGATACCAGTTACCTGCATCGAATTTCATGAAGTACGTTGGCTTTTCAATAACAACATCACACTTCCCATCTTCTAGGGGCCTGAAGTTTAACGCAGTAAATGTCTGAAGTTCTGCAAACCTACAAAGATTCAACCACACAGAACATGCTTTGTCATTAACACACTTAAACAAATGTACTTCATACATCTAAGATTTAGTAACTGTTCATCCAGTCCATTTGATTTAACAGGACTGCTGAAAACTGATAGAGTCTGGCAATTAAAATGATTTGAAATTGTAATGGAAGGTTCTTCAGGTTATGAGCTTCAAGAGGTTAAACACTGCCTTTGATCTCAGGAGTGAACAGCATCTTTGATCTACAAATCAAGGCAGTGGAGATGTAACAAAGAGCCTTAGAGCCTAGATCCGTGGGTCTAACCAACTTGATCTGCATTGCCAAAGACACTTCAGCAAGATCTTCATGCTTTGGACAGAATAATGAATGCAGATGCAATATTCATTATTCCTGGATCTAAACAAGGATAAGCAGTTGAGATGACAAGAGCAGGTAGAGAAGAAAAGTCTCTTCCTCCTCTGCAGCTGTTCTCAACTGAAATTGACCATCAATGCAAAATGAGAAAAAAAAACAATGAAAACACAAGAAAAGCATAAAACTGATTTCTTATGGATCTTAATGGCTCCAATTCCTTCATGTTTCATCAATTAGCTGGCAACGAGGCCTTGAAGTGCTAACGCGCAATCTGTGGTACTTAACCAGCTACCACAAAGCACCCTCTGCACTTCCCACTTGGCCTGTAGATTGTTGCCCATTTCACAGTCCAAACCCAGGCTCCCTGGGAACACCGTAAGAATATATGAATTTATTTCCAGATCAGTTGTTGCACTAGCCCCAACATCACCAAGCACTGTGTGAACTAAGACACAAGCGCAAACTTCAGGGCATTTCACAACAAAACAATCTCCTCCTCCTACAGGCAGATCAGGCATACAACCAGCACCTCATGCAGAAAACACCTCAAGAACTTCAACTTACAAGACATTTTCAGATCTTTTGCTGCTGTAAATTAGGCAGGTCGCAATTACGCATAGCATAGTTCAGAACATTCTGCACAGATGTAATTACCAGAGGTATCTTATGTGAACTCTTAAATTGATCTAAGAAAGGAGAAACTACTTCCTCAGTATGAAATCCCCTACACACAGATGCTACTGCCAATGACAAAAAATAATTAGGAAATGGACTTGGAAGCAGCCTTAAAAGTGATTCTTACCAAGATTGCAATGGGCTCTTGCGTTGACCTTCAGCCAAAAATGCTTGAACGTCGAGGGTGCAATGACCTCCAATTTCTCCCTTCTGTAAAAAGTCTTCTTTGAATCTAATGCAAATTAGTAAATTAGTAAAAAGCAAAAATTAGTAAAAGTCTATCAGCTTTTGTGCAACAGCGCTACAAGTGCTCTGCAGTCTTGATGATGTACTCAAGCCAGTGCTGGTCAGTCCCACCCAGCAAGGTACTTCATACATATTTAAAACCTGAGTATTTTCTTCAGCATAAATCAAGTATTTCCCACAATTCCCAAATAAAGACAGTGGCGTCCTTGGAGTTCTACACATAGAATCATTTAGGTTGGAAAAGACCCTTGGGATCATCGAGTGCAACCATCAACCCTACTCTACAAAGTTCTCCCCTACACCATATCCCCCAACACCACATCTAAATGACTCTTAAACACGTCCAGGGATGGTGACTCAATCACCTCCCTGGGCAGCAGCCTATTCCAATGCTCGACCACTCTTTCTGTGAAAAACTCTTTCCTAATGTTCAGTCTAAACCTACACATCGATTCCTATAACATTCTGGGTGGATTAGTGTTGTTTTTTAAATTATTGTCACATACCCAAATGAGTAATTTAATTAGATTTTGCTACATGATTACTTACAGGAGCATTGTTAGTTGGGATTTTTGTTTGTTTGTTTTTAATAACAATTTCTCACTGAAATTCACAACCCAGTTAAGTATCCCAATAATTTTATACAACATATGAAAAGTGAAATGCAAGAACAGGTTTCATGAAAACAAATTGTCAGCTAAAAGCACTGTCTAAGTTAGCTTTCAGGATAGGCTGAGAAGATGACAAAACCCAAAATGAAGGGTATCAGCATCACAGTCACAAAGCAGCTCTTTTCAAGTCAGATGCCCAAGATACTGACTTCAAAGGTAAAAGAAAAAAATGAATGATGCCAGCATCAGTGGTATGTGGGTTTTTTTACCCAGTTTTCCAATATGTAGCATTCTGCTTTGGTACGTGGGAGATCCAGGCTCAGATCTCTTCAGTCCCACTGTATCTAAAAATGCAATTCCTGGTTCTGGTATAAAGGCACCAAGCAGGAAAGGTCTTCTCAGCACCTCATACAAAAGCAATGCTATTTCACACATCACCTGATCAAGAAAGGATGTGACTGAAGACACAGAAAAGTCTTCCTCTCTTCCACCAGAAGGGAGGATTTCAATCACCCATCATCATTCCATAAAACTCAGAGCTTTTTAAATAACCTGTGCTGCTGACAGCAGCAGCAGAGAGCAATCAAGAGGTGTCAATCTCAACAGGACATCAGCAAGAAGCTTCTGATCACAGAAAAGCCCATGGCAACAAGCACAGCAGCTTTGTTAAACAAATTCTGAAGTCCTTTTCCCTGCCATTCCTTGGTTTTACTATAACACAAGCAAATCAAAGACCTGTCATGGCTTCTCTTCACAGTTCGTAAATCAATGTACAAGTTTGTTGCTCTGCAATGCTGAAGGTACTGAGAACAGGTCAGAGAGGAATCTCCCTGTCAAGAAAAGAACAAGTAGGATTTCGTCAATAACAAAAAACATGTTTAAAACCAAGCAGAAGGTATGGTACCTATCAGAAATACCTACTGTTGCTGCAGGCTTACAATGGGTTTTCATTTCATTGAGCCTCTCTCGAACGTAACCAAAGTCAGCTTGTTTCCAGAATATCTGCTGGGCTGTCTCAATGTCACTTGCCCTGATGCACAAAGAAGAATGGAAAAAAATAAGGGTTCATCACTAAATTCTAGTAATAACTTTAACAGATAACATTTTTTCCACTGAAAGTGGAACAAAAGAGCCAGCCAGTTACTTTATTGACATTTAAGATGCAAAACAGGAAGCAACTTATCAGCTGAATGTAAGAGAAAACATCAATGACAATTTAAAGCTATTCTCCCGTAAAAGGGTATAAATCTTTTTTAACATTTTTTTTCCTCTGTTTTTTTAAAGCTAAGAAAGGAAATCCAGAGTTATTTTAGGAATCTGAATTCAAGGCTAAATCAGAATAATGAAAACATTGTGGCAGGAAGCATTTCAAGCAGTATTTTCTTCCTTAAAAAGTTAAATTTTTAAAATCATGTTGGAAAACGTACATTATCCGTAAATACACACAAACGCCCACAAAGAATCATCCTTTAAAGTCTAAGTATCACTATAATGTTAACTTCACTGCTAATATGAAAGTGAGCACTAGACTCCTCTTAACATACTGTACTTTATACATTTAAATTGAAACTTACCATCCAGTTTCAACATAATCACACACCGGGTAGTTGAACCTGTGGTCTGATTTGCAAGATTTCTCATAACCCCAGCAGGATTTTAGTTTCTTCAAGTATTTCTATAACACAGAATAACTGAATCAAGTTATGCAACAGCAAAATGGGAAATGACTTCAGTTAGTTGTTCGCTTATAAACCACATCTTGCTCATAAATCTTGCCTTAAAGGCTTTCGGTTTGGTCTGGTCTGTTTTCAAACAGTTTCAGAAAGAACACACAGATTCTTTACGCACAGCAGAGGCTGCAAAAAGGACAGACACACAGAGCAATGTTATCCTTGTCTTTAATACGTCTGTTCCAAGACAATCACTTTTCCTGACCCAGCGAGCAGGATTCCAAAATGTTAACATCACTGACAGACACAGGTAACAAAGCTAAACTCACACAAAGCACAGTGCTCCAAGCTCCAGGCCATCTATACCACTGCTCCCCAGGCAAATTTAGAATGACTGTTTTCTGCAGTGCTCGAGAAAGTCAGAGAAGGGAGAGCACAGCTCCCACCCTCAGCTCTACGAAGTGGCTCCAGCCTGAGAGACACAAGAATTGCTCCCAAGCCACACGTGGCCCCGGTTCCTCGGGTTCACTGTCCCTTCTTCAAATCAAAGAATTACGTGCAACCACAGGATAAGATTAAATCAGCATTACATTGATTTGCCTATACTCTTGGCACTTCCACAAAGGTACCGCAGCATGCTGAGCATCACAAACTACTAACTGTACTTCAGTCAAACACCTTTCACATGCACAAGAGTCATTCAGATTAAGACCGACATTTCAGCTCTGTAACAATCAGAAGCGGTGGTGGGGAAATCCTGCAAACCAGTACATTAAAAATCTACTCTAGTAACAGATTCAGGAAGAGCCCCACACAACTACTTCAAAAGCAGCAATTCCAACTCCCAGTGGAACCAATTCACTGGCAAGGAGACCATTTCATCACCATCATTAAGTGCTATGACTTCTAGAATAAATCACCCCAACATTACATTTGGACAAACAAACAAATGCAAACCTACTTTATATGGGCAACGAGAGTCTTGCTTACAGATGCCAGCAATATCCTGGTTATTGTGCAGAAAGTATGGAATATGCTCATCTGGTAAATTGATGGCTTCATAGCTATAGAATGGCTCTTCCGGAATGTTTTTTAATTCAGTAAGATTTTCAGCTTGGGAATTAGCCAGAATTTCTTGCAGTAGCAATCCAAACGCAAGCAACATGAACATGGCAAACCTATGGGTTCTGTACTTATTTAAAAAAAAAGAGAAAAAAAAATACATTAAGTATCTGCAGCATAGCACATTTCAAGCATAAGAGACAATATTCAGCCAAACTCAGTCATATACTCAAAGCTTTTGTACTTGGATTCCTGGAGCGGTTTCTTTTTCCTATAAAAAATAAACTTTCACTAAGAGACTAGACTGTACAACCTCAGGATTATCTTTGAATCATTAGTCATTGAGGGTTATTACGCCCTACCAACTCACAGGCAAACTAAAATGGGTGTGTTTACTTTAGCTAAATCCCCAGGGATCCCAAGAGTTCAAATGTGGAAACTAAGCATGGAGTATATAATATCCAGACAGTGGGGAGAAAAATGTAGGAATATTGGGGGGGAGGGAGGGGGGAGGGGAGGGGTGAGAAGGAATTTTAGTTTAAAAATAAGTATTAAAAAAAAAAAAATACATTCTCAGCATTGGAAGAAACTAATCATTAGCTGAAGGAAAACTATGCAGCCATAAATACATGGTCTGACTTCAGTCTGTTTCAGGATGTTTGTCTTTAGTAGATAACATTGTGGTAAAGGAACTTTGAATAGTGAGTTATATACTTAAAATTACAGGCCCACGCATACCTATATACTGTACAGCAAACTGGATGCCTTTCTAACAACACAACCTCCTCACTCAACAGCCCTGCTTGGAACCATTAAACTTCCTGAGAAAAAAAAAAGATGGCCTGTATCTAAAAATCCTTTTTTGGCATTATAATTTGCCAAAATTTGCATGCCCGCTTGCAAATGGAGCCTTTAGCCATATTCCTACAATACAAGTAGTTTTACCTGTTTGGTTTGAGGAGAACTGCTTCAGGTTTCCCAAGTTCCCAAACCTTGAGGCTGGAGGGAGAAGTAAAGTGGAGTTAAACAGGTCCTGCAGAAGGGGGCTTCCTCAGGAACTTCTTGAGGAACCTTCACAGGAACGAGAAGGACCTTCCAACAGCCCTTCACCCTTCCTGGCCAGTCTGGGGACCGGGATGGAGCAAGACAGCCCTTCCNTTAAACAGCATTTCTTCATACTTGCATATGCAGTGAAAATGAGGTATAGATTAGTTGCTTTCATAAGAAATATAATAAATTTAAATAGAAGTGGACATTAGTATTCTGACCTAAATCCTTTCATTTTGCATGTTACTTTTCTAGGCGATCTCATAGCAATGAAGTTAAGGTGTCTGTTAATGTTTCTTCAAAACAAGAATACAAGATCTGTACCAAAGCCAATCAAAATGCAATACTTTGAAGTCTGTGTTACCTTCCAACAGCCACTTTGTTCCCTAAGGCTTTGATGATTAAGACACAGCAGGCCATCTGATGCTCAGGGCATAGTAAAGCTTGCACTACGTGGGAATAAAGAATCCAAAAATAGTCAATACAAATATTTACATCTACTTTTGTAAAATTTAAAAATCTAATACTCTGACAAATGCTTTTTTATCTAAAATGGTTAACGCTGACTGCATGTTAAAATTTCCCATTTACCTAAGCTCTTCCTGAAAACCCAAAGATAGTCTGAGACATACTCAGAACAGCACCTGTGTCAGCCCTTAAGGAGCATCCACTCACACAGGAAATGCTTCCTTCAAAAGCACGTGGCATTTGGAAGAAAAATGGTTTCAATCTTGTTTTCCAAAACTGAAACTAAGACAGGAAGAAGATAGTTCCTTCCCACCTCCCCATGAAAAAAAAAAAAGTCCTTTATTTTATTAAAGCAGTTAAAGTCTCTAAGACAGATGGGGAGTTAAGACAAATTTTAGTGTTCTTGCTCTATGGCTTTATTGAAATCCTCAAAGTACTGCCTGAATCCCAAACTGAGCTAGGCTTTTCCATGAACACACCCTTGCCTGTGTAACTTCAGTGATTCACTGTTCTCTCAATGAGGAACAAATCCCTAACTCCCGTAGAAAAGTCCTAATATCGAGAGGCTTTTCTGCAGAAGCAATTTCTCATCATTTACATCCTTTGTCTCTCTCAGTCCACTGAACGCACAAACGGGAAGAGAGTTCTCCAACACAGATTACAACGTGCACGGATGCGAAAGAAACCTCTCACGATAGAGGCAATGGTACGATAAGCAAAGAATTTCAACCGCTGAGTATTTCACACGAGTACCTACCACAGCTACAGCTCTGAGACGCAGCAAAATATTTGGTGCCTGGAATGCAGAGAGGAAGACGTAAGCTTCTTCCCCCGGTTCTCAGCATTCCCAAGGGGCCAATTCAAACGCTTCCTCTGACATTACCAAAAATGCAGCCCAACGTCATGCCACGTGGATGCTATTTGACCAATACCTTGCTTAAGGAATGACATGAGAAATACTTTGCAGCCACTGGAGATTTGCTTGAAAACTATATTAAGTCACAGTACAATTATGGAAAAAGGCTAAGCCTTGCTACTTATATACAAGGAACCATGAGAGCAGCAGCAATTCATTTAAAAAAAAAAAATTCTGCATTCTTCTGAACTGTTTTAGCTACTGTTAAAAATCAGCGTCCAACCCCAGAATGATTATTGAGTAGTTCAGATTTCTGGTGTTAAAAGTTAAACGCATTTAGAATTACAAGCAGAGCTGCTGTCTCTAGACAGCTCACGAGACAACACCAGCAATATACAAAATGAAGCTGTAATTTAAAGTCTCATCTGAGTCTCACACTCTGCTTTAGAGGGCTTAGTGTAAAATAGCCAGACTAATCTGATTTGTCTAAGAATAGAGAATTATCATCCTAACATGTTCAGATGCGAGTACAAATGTGAGATTTTCCTGTCATAAAAATATCTACCAATTATGCTTCAGAGAGCAAGCCACTGCTACTTTGTATTAAAAATTAATTGACGAGATTTTAGAAAAACTCATATTAAGAACACTTAAAGACTTCTAATGTCATTTTCAGAGATACAGAGAGTTTATAAATCACGGCGCTGCATTAGTAAAACTCATGCCTTCCAGTGCTGTCTCGTGAGGTAACAATCATCATTTCTGCTACTGTTCACAAGCAAAATGATCCACTGTGTAACAAAAGCTTAAATAAAGGGATGACTGAAAAAAATTTTAAATATTGCACAAATAATTTAACTGCAGACAGTACAAGACACTTAAAGCACTGATTTTTTTGTCAACATATGAACTCTATTATATAGTCACATTTTCTATAGTACAGGTTTGGTTTTTTTTACAAGACATTTAAATTCAGCATTTACATAAACAATTATCTTTACAATCTGTTATCACATAACATTAAGAGTTCCAGCAGGAATTAGTTTTGTCTTTGTTTTAAAAGTTCATCTATCTGAGTTTTGTACATGTTTTTCACATCTTCGAGATCTAATCGGAGTTCCTCAGCTTCCTCTGCTTTCTCTCCATACATCTGAAGAATTGTATTGTATCTTTGATCCAAATCCTGCAAGGACAAAGTTTGTTAATGGATTATTTTTCAACTTAAAAAAGAAGTTGCTGCTCAGATAGTGTTTTACGCTATTAGGGAAAATAAGTATAACTACTTTGCAATGAAGCACATAGTAAACTCTTCAAAAATACTTTACGCTTTGACTCTCTGAATATGGCTAGATTTATAATCTAGATATAAAAGGAAGATACTCCAAAGACAAAGATCCTTGACTACAAAGACTTGCTGACTTCACAGGACATACAGAAGCACCTTGAAGCTCAACAGCTATAAGCATGAAAATCAGTTAGCAAACTGCACTGAGTTTTACTACAGAAACGGCCACAGTTTATGAAATGTTTCATCAGGAAATTTAACATTCTGTATTTATAAAACAATGATTGCTTCCAAAATCATTCCAAAACTATACACAATATTTTCTTAAACATTCAGGGGATTAAAATATTTGTCCTATTACCTCTATCACTTCTGCACACTCATTCAGGTTCTGCTTGAAACTCTCCTAAATCCACACTATTTATCAAAACACCTCCTTTACTAAAAAGATATTTCCAGAGAAGTGTCTTAAATGAGAGAAACAAGAAAAAACATTCTCTTCCCAACTTAGCATGCCATCTTATGCACAGCACACATTTCCAAAAACTGCATTCTGAAGTGACTACCTAGTCATGGAGTTGGCATTTTCAGATTCTACTACAGAAAAAAAAATTCCAGACTCTTCAGTCATTTATGATTAGGGACAGATTTGAATATAATCCTAAATTGATAGAGATATTCCTAAAAAATGCAAACATGTCAGTTTTACGTCAGATTACAACAGAAACACACTTACCTTTAACTGTGCACGTAATTTTGGTATTTCCTTCACTTTTTCTTCAAGTTCATCATTTTGATTTGTTAATTTAACCAGTTCTTCTGCCATTATTGATCGAGTTTTCTCAAGGTTTCCAATTTCCAGCTAAGGTAAACACTTTGAACAATTAGGAGGAGGAAAGAATTTACCATATAAAAATATTTTTTATAAGGTACTTAAGGCTTCTCCTTAAACCAGACTATGAAACAGCACACCTCAGAAACAATTCTCAAATGTGATCAGTGTTATTATATTTTTTTCTTTTTCAGACAGACAAGTTAAGTTCTCTGGATAGGTCCTTGCCGAAACAAAAAAGGAAGCAACAAATTGCTTCTCTTGCTCATCCCTATGCATACCTCCAGTGGCTACTTTGGTGAACAGAACTGTCATGAAAGGGGAATGCACTCTGCTGTGAGGGGAGCAACCAAGCTTTTTGAATATTAAGCCAACAATATAATAATGATTGCATTAGTATTTACACGTACAAATGCTGTATTTGGTCACATAAGTGTAACTACAGTACCTGGAGATGTGAAATCTCTCCTTCTCTTAGTTTTAGCTGTGACTGAAGGTTTTCAATTATACTTGAACCTGCTCCCATCCTTATAGCGTCATAAAGATTGCTCCCACTGGTAGCTATGGGCCCAAATGAGTGATCATGAGGATCATCCTACAAACAAAAGGTTAGAGAAGCTTAAAATTAGACAAAAATGTACAGCCTTTGATATTTTCCCTCTCCTGAAGTATTCCATCATTTAAGATTTAAAATCGTATTGTTACTAGGCAAGCATTGAAATGCTTAAAGTTTGTTTTTAAAACAAAAGCTTATGGTGAATAGGTACAATTTGATATAGCTCCTTACTGGCAAGTTCTCATGGCACCTGTACAACGGCCATTTAAACTTGGACATTGATAACCACATCCACAGGAAAGCAGGAGAAGCAGGAGACTTCACACAGAACACAACAGTCAATGATACTGCCGAGGGAGCAGGGTTGGGCCCTCAACCAGGATTGCTAGTAAAAATAAATCAATTGATTTAACTCCTACCAGTGTTATAGAATTCTTCTAGATGAAAATAGACGTGAACTCAGCACCAATACATGTATATATTACTCTACAATAAAAGTTTCACACTTTCATGGATGTTTTACAATTATAGACATCTTGTAAGCAGGTCTTAGACGTTTCTGCATAGGAATTACCTTGTTTAAGGCCCATATACTCTTGAAGAGTCATCTTCTACATTAATAAAGCTTCTTGAAGAGGAAAGAAAGCAGTCAAAAAAAAAAAAAGCCAATATAACTGATATATGATACCTGTGAGAGGAAAGATGTCTGAAGACCTGCCATGTCAACTCCACTTATGGAACTAGAGCGTGACATAGTTGGAGTACTTGAAACAGTTTCAACTGTAAATGACTTCCGATCCTTAAAACAAACAAACAAACAAACAAACCCCACACATCACCAGTTAGATAAAGAAAGAAGTTTACAAGACGTTAAAAGACAGATTCTGTAAAGAACAGACTGTCCTTTTCCACCACCAATTATCAAACACAGTGTGACTGATAACCCTTCACCTTCCCCCATCCCTAGAACACCTGAAAGCTCAATAATGAAAAATTACTGTGCTACGAACACTTATAGCCTATGTTCAAGTTCTCAGACCTTTCGGGAAACAAAGTCAGAAGCTGTGCATTACACCAATAGCTAAGGGAGATTCAGAGGCTATTTTCTATGCCCAAAGACTACCCTAAACCCAGAAGTATGTCTCTTTTTTGGAATGCAGGTCAATACTTCTTTTTTTTTTAATAAAGTGTATGAATGAAATTCTGAGATTTCTCACATGCTAATACCTTACTGATTAATTTTCCAGACTGACATCTTTTTACAGGCAGCATCTAAAAGCACGCTAGCCTCTGACGGATAAAGCATTTAGAATTTAGAACTGGAGATGGTAAGAAACCAGTAATAGAAAGAATTTTACTTGAGTATCAACTGCTAATTAGCAGTAAGAAAGTTATTGACTACTGAGGACTGTTCAGTGACTTAAGCTGGAAATCATGTGGTACATTACACAGTCACATGGAACACAAAACAGGAATTCAGTGGAGGCAATGCTGTAGCCTAAGCAAAGAGAACCAGTAGCTTCAGAAGAAAAAGAATCCAAGAGCATTCAACAAAATCAAAATATTAGAACAATCACTATCCATATTTTGTCTCTTCTCAGGTTAAATAGACTATTACTCAAGACTCATTTCATTGAGTATAACACTTCTTTCACTGGAAATAAAAAGGCAGTCAAGTGGCTAGATACCTACTCAAATAATGGCAGTATTAATAAGATTGAACATCAGCTTTTAGTACCTTCTCCTTTGCTGCTTCTTGCATGAAAACTGCTTTCTTTCTTTCCTGTTCAACTTTCATCTTCTCCATTTCTAACTGAGTAGCTAGTAGTGCCTACAAAAACAAACACAGGCTGTTAACCTCCTGTTAGCTCAGACTTCAACAACAACATAGATTAAAGCTGAAGTAGGCAATACCTTTTCTTTCTTTGCATCTTCCAAGGTTTTTGTATACTCATCTTTGAGCCCCTCTAGTTCAACCTCATACCTACACAGAGGAAAGAAAGAGGTAGAGAGAGTCATTAAATAAGTACTCTGTGTTTACTTTAGATTCATATACTTTTAGAACATAAGTAATATGCTTCTATCGTCAGCATGAAACAAGAGATCATTAACAAGTTGGGCAACTTTATCAATAGCTGTCAATCTTTTGCATAGTCCCATTAACACTCCAAAGATTCAAGTCTTGCAACTTGCAAAGAGATTTGCTGCAGACGGTTATGTCAGAGACAGCTTACTCCAGCTCACTACAACTTTAAACCAAAAACACAACTCACCTACTGTTTTCATCTTCCATTTTCTTCAATTTGTTTCTCTCCACTTCTAGCTGGGCCTGAAGGCGCGTATTTTCTTGCCTTAAAAGACTATTCTGAGATTCAGCAGAAGACATCTGAATTTTATTAGAAAGAAGTTCTTCTGTAGCAGCCCGTTCTCTCTCAGCAGCTGCTGCTAGAAGAGTTTGAGACTCACCTAATATTAAGAAAAACATGAAGCTTAATTTTTTTGATCGAACATCTATAACATGGACCAATTATTTAAGCATCAACATGGAATTTGAAATTTTTTTGATTAAAATAAAGCTTTAACAAAAAAAAAAACCACCAAAAAAAACCCGACACAGAACTGTTTTCTGTTGTGGAGGAAATTACATATTTTTCACCATGCAGTTAGAAGAACAAAGCAACACAGAACCACGAGACCTAATACTCTTTCAGAATGCAATATACAACAACAGATTCCTTCCAGAAAAGAACCGATTTCTCTGGGTCCACCTTTGGCCACTTTATGCGTTTTTCATTTAAAATAATAGATAATTGCTGTATCAACAAATATATGTCTCATTACCTATGCAGTTAGGTAAGTAAATGATTCAAACCTTCACAACACAAAATCTAAGCACCGAGCTTGACAACTGAAAATGCTGGTAGTCTTCCAGTGTCTCAATGTCCATCCTTCCTTTAGATGCTCTAAGGACACATACCTCTTAACACCTCTGTCTTACAGTCTTATGACACACTGTGTTTTAAAGAGAATCATTAAATTACCTGTCCAAGAACCTTGTCAGAATACCCCACATACCATTTCCTTAATTAAAAGCATTTTGTCCTCATCTCTCCTGATCTACCACCTACACTTTGGGCAAGTGTGAAGCCCTTCTCATTTACCTTCAGCCATCTCACATCTTCATCAAGAGCCTCACTGCTCAGTAAAAGTAAAAAAACATCTTACCAAGTCTGTCAGAAAGGTTCTTTTCCAATTTTTCCCACGCAGAGGTCTGTGCTCCCAGTGTGGCTTGCAGATTTTCTATCTGCCGGAGAAGGGGCCGTGTAGCAGATGTAACACTTTGACTTAGTTCTTGGTTCCGGCTCTCTGCTTCTTGGAGCCTCTGAAATCACAAATTAAATATAATTAAGCAATAAAATCGTATGGTGGATTAAAAGATTAATATAGAATTCAGCTAAACACATAGCAATTGCTTTACATGCTAAAACTCGTATGCTGAGACTCACAATGCAGTGTGAAATTTCAACATAGAAGCCTAAAATTTTTAGATACATGACAGAGCAACAGTCCTGAAATTTACATTTCAAGAGTCCTCTGGGCATCACCTGAAACATTTTGACAACAATCTATCTATTTTTTAGATCTTAAGAACACAAAAAATATTTTTAAGAAGCACCTAAAGAGTAATTTAAAAAATATTTGGTAGCAATTTTAGAGGACTATTACAAACTTAATGGCTATACTTTGTCTTATGCCAGAAGAAGAGTGTTAAATTTCAAAGGCATCACAAAAGTTATTATTTTGTTTTCAATATGTGATTAAAAAACCCATTTCCTTTAGTATTTTTATTGCTGTTCTACACTGGACAAATACTGTAGGCCACTAAAAGCCTCTTTTTCAGGCTATTAATGTCATGCTAGCATTTCATTTCCCATTTTTAGAAGCCATGCTTGCAGATACAAGTTGGTGTCATCTATTTGCTGTCGCACCTGTTGTAGTTCACCGATTTCCTGGCGTAAATAGTCTTCTTTTCTTGCTGCCTGCTGTTCCGCCCGCTGCAGTGCTAGCCTCAGGTCTGCCACCTAAATAAATGAGACATTGTCACTTACCTCTTGTGAAAAGGTACAGTACCACCTATTCACTGCTACAGTCCTACACCATTCTTAAACACTGTTAGACAGGGCAATTCTGTTTACAAGTTAAAAGCTTCAGTTTTGCACGCACAAAAATCATGACAGTCATTTATCATCACTAAAAATTTTGTCCAACTACATTTCTTGAACTTTGCATCATGGTAAAAGCACTACAAACTTAACATAGAACCTGACAAAGTCACTTCATTTAGACAAGTAAAACTAGAAGTATTTTTAAATAAAATTAATATTTTAAAGCTTAGCACAACTACCACTAAAGACTGAACAAGTTCACAGGAAAGAAATCCATTGGTTATTTGGTAAGTACACAAAAATGAGTTCCATCTGGTTCATTACGTCGGTTGAACACATCATCCAAGTACAGTCATTTGTTCAACGAAACAAAATTCTACTCACTCCATTTAAGTCCCACCTGAATTGCCAAAGCTTCTTGTTGCTGCCGAGCCTCATCCTGAGCTTTCTCCAGAGCTAACCCAAGCTCCTCTTTTGCCTTCATTTCCCGACTTAGGGCCGCTTCTTGTGCCTCACTGTCCTTTGTAGCATTTGCTTTATGAAGATCTGCAAGTTCCCTGGGGAGGAAAAAAAAAAAAAAGTGCTATGCATTTACAGCTTATAAAATGGCAATAGTGACTGCGAATAACTTTGTTATATATTAATGTTTCACAAGCACTGCACAAGAAATAGCCACAGAAGCTGAATGTACACTTGAAGACAAGCACACAAATATCTGCTTACTTGTATGCACTGTCAAGTGCTGCCTGGACACTTCTGTTCCGCTCTTCAAGGTCTTCCACTTCTGCCTGAAGTTTAGCCAGATCCTTTTCTTGTCGCTCCACAACACTGTTCAGCTGTTTAATGCTGTCTCGATGCTGCTTCTCAAGGTCTTCCTTACCATCAAGCACCTATTAGAGTGCAAACAAAAAGCAGGAGACTAATCCCAGTACAGGGGGTAGACGACACCATCTGAGGACAATGTCTAGTGTGGCAACCAATTCAGGATGAATTTACACAAAATGACTAAACTGATTAACACTTCACCAAAAGAGAAAGGTTTTGCTCCCTCATCTTCCCCAAAGGAGGGGGCTCTTTACCACAGTTTCACACACTTCCTGATACTGACTCTGCTGCCTCCAAGATTTTGATTCAATCACTAACCAAACAAAAAACCCTGCCCAAATTCTGCTGGTACAAGTTTTCCAACTGAAATTCAGTGAACTGAATTTGGTCAGCCCACCCGATAACCTACAGCAGTTCAAGTGCAAACAAGCAGCTGGAGAGATACCTGACAGCAGTTGTAAACTGCTCTGAGAATGGACCCAGAATCACATCTCAACCTTCCAATAATATGAGATAGAGAAGTCTCTCAGAAAAGAAAAAAGATTTGTTAAACAAGAGCCTCACCAAAAGGCTACTCTGTGGCTAATACTTATTTTTATTAAAAAAACAAAACAAAAGACTTCTTATATCTCACCTGTTTTAAATGCTGCAACTCCTCTTCCAATTCCTTAATCTTTTTGTTCTGTTTTGTGTTAGCATTCTCTCTCTCTTTCTCCTTGGCTCTTAATTTCTTAATAATGTTAGAATTGTGCAGCTGCTGTTTCGAAAGCTTTTCTCCTGTGAAGAAAATTAACATAAAGCTAGTACATATTGCTGTTATTCTATGAACTGTCTCTATTCACACCTGCTCTTCAGTCCCATGAAAATAATAATTAAATATAAGTCAAACTACTTAATTTTATATTTTTTTTTCATGCAAGTTCTTACATTTTAAATCTACCTTATCCTGAGATGACCTTGCTATACTAAGCAATAGTGACATAGGATAGGAAGTGAAAGGCATTGAAAATAGAGAAAATGTGCTCATCATATCAGGAAAAAAAAAAAAAACAAAAGCAAAGTGACCTGTTCACTTAGTAACTATGTTTTCCTTTCAAAATTAAAAAGTAGCAAGAGAGACACTGTAGAAATGCCTTGAACAACACCCTAGGTAGATTTCTGCAGAAAGGAACAGGGAGTGTTGTACTGCACACTGATTTTACCTCACAGCACCTTTAACACATGCTGCAGAAAGCAGCCCTCCAGCCGTCTCTAGTTGACTGATCCCTCCTGTTACTCTTTGCTGCTACCTACATGGTTTAGATGTTCATAAACATCTAACATGTTTCAAATAATGTGAGTTTTTCAAATACTGTGGGGTTTTTTTCCCTTCATGTAAAGAAGGCTCCTATGTGAAGGCAGTACATTTCAAATTATTCTATAAATTTTTACTTTTTTTTTTTCCAATTCTCACCTTCCTCCATTAATCCTTTGATTTGCTCTTCTTTCTCTTTCAGTAGTTCGGCAGTTTCATTAGTATTAAGTCTAGTAGCCAGTTCTTCTTTAACAGTCTTTACTTCCTAAATAACAGGATAAAATACTTAAGAACACTTATTAAAATATATTTATGCATAAATACATACTAAGTTATACTCATCACTTTCTTCTTCTCCACTTCCTCTCAAAAGGCTTTTCTCCAAAAACAATTTAGATTGGAAGGGAACTCTGGAGATTATCTGATCAAATCCGATTGCTCAGAGACTTATTCCATCAAATTTTAAAAACCTCCAAGGGCTGAGACTCCATAAATTTTCTGTACAACTTGTTCCAACTCCTTCTTCCATTTCACTTTCTATACCTTAAACTTTTGCAATACAGTAAAATCAGACTGTTATATTCGCACACAGGTATCAGAGAATTTTTCTATTCCAACTTACTACTGTACCAACACATTGACACGTACAGTGATAAAACAACTGTGAAATTTAGGTTTTTTCCACTTATAGAATTGAGTTTACTTTTTGGAAACTAGCAATAAGCTACAGAAATGTAATGCTGTGACACCAGTTCAGGAATATTTAAACTCCATAAACTTTGTTGCTGCAGACTTCTTTGCTCATTCCAAACCAATCTGTCCCCAGTCCCTAATTTGCCTACCACTGAATCCTCTAAAGAAGCCATTCCCATTCTTTGCCACCTCCCCACGCCATTCTTCTCCCTCAGACTGATGCAAATGTATATATAGGCACAGGGGAAATGAAAGCAGATGTTAAACCTTTTTTCCTCGAAACCAGACTAACTCTAACTTAAATGAGTTCCCTAACTTGGTTGACAACACGGCTGCAAGAATACATGTGTCAACACCAGGTAATAATGAGCAGCCTGAGAGGCTAAAATCAACTTATGCCAGTTACTAATACCACGAGATAGCACCTGTTAGTCTCCTGCTTTTCCCTAGCTTAATTTTTATGAATCTAACTCAAGAAACATAATTTTTTTCTAGAATTTTAAACATTCTTTTCACTAAAAAGCCAAATTACCTTTTTAGCTGCATCTCTTTCCTTGCAGGCTAGCTGGAGCTTCTTCTCAGCATCCGCGATTCGCTGAGCAAACTCCTCTTTAAGAGATGAAAGGCTACTGCTCTCTTCTTTCATTCTAAACATTTCACTACATTTCAAAACAGTCACATGGTTATGGGACATTCCAAGCAGTTTGCTATAGGTTGTCTTAAATGCTTTTAAAATGTGGTTTGGGTTTTTTTTTTATTTTACACACATTAAGCAGAGTCAAAAAAACCACATCCATATTAGAAGTACTGATCAAAGATCTTTATTAATTCAATAATTTACCCATGAAAACAATGAAATGTTTGATTTCCCTTAAATGTTTTGCCCCTCAATCAAGTTCTTTCTGATCAACCATAGTCTGTATCATATACAGGGCAAATGATTAAACGTATTAAGATCAAGTCATTATATAGCAAGTTAGGATCAATTTAGTTATTATATAGCAAGCTTCACATACTATCAGTACATTTTTAAACTTGGTATTTGATCAGTAAACTGGTAAATCCAATTTTTCTTTTTTTTTTTCTTTTAATTTTAACTGAATTAAATAATGAATTCAGTTTTTTCCCTACAACCAGCCCTTCTACCACAGTTTCACCACCTACATCTTAGCCAGCAAAGTACTTAGTAAATTGTTCATCCATCTGTATCAGAAAAGTCAGTCTCCCTTACTAGCTGAATCCAGTCTTATAACAAAGATCTTTATTAATAACCAAGTCTATCTGTCTGTCATTCCTACTGCTTACTTACTGAAAAAGCTTTCACCAGCCTCTTCCCAAAAGAGACTTTGGCCCCAAGAAGTTATGTGTCTTTAAAAAAATACGATCACAGTACATGCAATCATTATTTCCACCTTTCCCAAACACTGCTCATCCCTTGCAACCTTTGTTCTCGTTATAAAGCTACTTGTTTTATGATATTGTCTACTGATTGTATTACAGTAAAATTACAGTTATACCCACTACTATGTATATTTTCATACTTACTCTTTTAGGTTATCATAAGCTTCTTCCAGGCGCGCCTTTTCTTTACTAGTACTTAATAACTGTATTTCCCTCTTCTCCAGTTTCTCAGTTAATGAATCAATCATCTGGACAATGTTTTTACAGATAAAGATCAGATGAATGGGACAATTAAAACACAAGAGGGGCAGGCTTCCCCTTTCCCCCAACCATTCCCTCCCAACACTATTTAAAGCTGAACTTATCAATGTTTTTAGGAATTTTAGATAAAAAGTCAGTGAAGATTACCGAGTTTCTGCCACATCAATTTAGAGCTAAGCAATATCTAAACACAAGACACCTGTTTTCTACAGGTGTAGAAATCCTACTAAATAAGCACATGTGGCTGACTTAAGTTTCTCAACAATATCCATCAACAGTTATATTTAATTATAAATGAAATTTTAAAAGAGAGCTGATAGCCTATAAAACTATAGCTAACATTAACCATTAAGGCACCCAGTGCTCCTTACACCACCCTTTACAAAATCACAGAATAATTTACTTTGGAAATGTAAATTCTCTTCTGTGAGCTGCTAGCACAAAGCAGAAAAACAGCATCAGATGAGGGAAGAAAACTTTCAGGCAGGGTCAAGAGCTCTTAGCTCACATCATCAAAATAATTTTTAAGAGCAGATTTTGGAAAGCTAAATATAGAGAAATAACACAAACATACATGCACATATACAAATACAAACAAATGAAACAGATTCTATACGCGTAGCTCAATTAAGGCCAATGAAAGACAGAATTTGCTGTGGTCTATTATCACTATTTCCCACAAGGTATAACCATTTAAGTTAGGAAAACTTACAAATAACAGTTCATGGCTGTGGAGTTCCCTAAGGAATTTACACTGACATTTTGGATGATTTACACACAAAAAATGCTTTCCTTAAACCCAGATTACATTGGTATTTTACGAACTCCCATAAGCAACTGCTTTTCCCTTTATTTCTATTAGAAACAGCACCAGTATTGCAAACGTGCCTACAGGGCAACGCCACGGGCAGGGCCCGTTTATGGCACACAAACTACAAGCAAAGCAAAATGCAAAGAAACAGAACAAAACACATGTCAAATGAGCTTAGAAATTAAAAACAAGGATAGACAGACAGGAAGGTGACAAAGGAAATGGAAAAAAGATAGTGCACACAAGACATTAGCACAAAACACACCGCTTCAAAGCTCCAGTTTAGCCTTCCATGCACTTGAGTATGCTACATTGCAATATTTCTAAGTCATCCCATCCATCTAAACTAGCCATACAAATTTCTTTTAACCTATTCACTATCCATAACTATGCCTATCTTCTTCATTAAAAAGCCTAGTGTACCTTCTCTTTAAAAGTAAAGATTATTTCTGCTTAAAAAAAAACAGTAGTTTATCTAGTAAAAAGCACTCATTTACACCGACTACTGCTACCCTCAAAGAACATGCATAATGCTCCTGGAATGCAATCAAGTTTTGAGAGTTTCTAAGTCTGAAAAAAAAATGCTTGCAAAATATTATCTTGATTATTGCTGAAATACTAAAGGCTTGTAGTTTCATAATTCCAATAAAAACACTTAAGGAATTTCCTTCACCTTTCACAGAAAAAAAATCACACCAAAGAATGAATAGAACATATTTGACCTATCAAGGCTTTCTGTTTGCTAGCACTACTCCCAATTCACAATAACTAGGTGGATTAGGTGCAACCTGAAACTGTTTGACCAGAAATTTCACCAGTATCATTCTACTGCAGAATATCAAGGATTGTTTTCTACAAGGTAAAGTAGTTCAGCATCAAAAAAAAAAAAGGGTGTGTTTGCAAAAACATGTTTTACAGTTACCTTTTTAAGCTCTTGCTTTTCACTGTCCTCTTCTAACAATTTTTCAGCCACATCCTGCTGCAGCTCAGGCTCTTCTTCCACAATCTGTTCTTCCACACTTTGCACAGTAGCAACCAAGACATCTGGCTGCTCAGAATTAACAGGGGTCGCGCTTCTCCCACTCTCTTCCATCTCAGCTTCCTCAGCATGTAAAAGAGGAGCATCATTCAAGTTTTCAGATTTATTTTTCAGGGCATCAACCATTTCTGTCTTTGGCACAGAAGGACTGACAGCGACAGATGCTGAAGCAGAAGCCCTGCCTGACAACTCATCATCTGAATTTATTTCACTTACACTTCTACTATCTAAAGACTGTACACTAAATGAATCAATTCTTTCAAAAGCATCAGAGGAGCAGCAGCTCTCGGTCATTTTTTGAAAGTCATCTAAACGATTATAATCTGTACAGGCAGACGTAGATAAAAGCTGAAATGATGTTTGCATTAGATGGAGACTGGATTTTGAATCTGCAGCTTCTTGTCTTGAACTTACTGAGCTCTCACTTATTACACTTTCATGGTCCAGAACTTCAATATCACTAGTCGTGGATGTCCCTGAGGAGAAAGTGCTAACTGGAGGTGACGGTGTATTGCTTTGCCTGTCCTCAGTCTTTCGCTCCTTAGTTTCCAAACCCACATCTTTTGTACCCGCATTAAGAGGCTGCGGAGTGCTGTCCCGTGCACCTCCTGTTCCATCCCCTCCTGCTCTGGACTTTTCATTAAGAGCATCTTCAGGTACTTCCAGATTTAGAGCAGACACCTTTTTGTCAGTAACTTCATTTGTGCTTTCTTCATCCTTGGCGTTAGATTTAAGCACAGAATTCTCTTCTAATTTCTCCTTGGGAATATCAAGGTTTTTCAAGTTCACTAGGCCAGTTACAGAGGAATCCTTCACTTCTGCCTCTGTTGTCACCGGTACTTCCAGCTGACTGGGGTGCTGAGACTCCTTTAAAGTGCTTTTTACCTCCTCTTTGGGTCGCTGTGATTTGGCTGGCGGTTTGGACACAACTGGATTTTTCTGTATACTCTGAACGTCTGTTGGGGAGAGAAAGGCACTGAAGAAGTTTTCAGATTCATCTACTACTGTCCTCCTCACTGGCTTAGTGATTGCTGTTGGCGATATTGGCTGATTCTGTGGTTCTGTATTTGAACTTAAGCCCCAGGAAGATGTATCCCATCCTCCGCTTATGAGCGAATTTGTTCCTAAAACAATAGAAAAAGAAATAGGCCAAGAACACTTAAAATGTATTATTTTTCAGCATCTGTCTTTTTAGATGCAACAATTCAGAAAAAAAAAAAATGTTTTCAGTATCATATAACTTAAAGTGAATATTTTAGGTGATAAAAAACAGCACCATTTTCATTACTACTTCCTTACAAAGCCTGGAACCAATTTTTAGACAAAGCAAAAGAAGCTTAAGGGAGACATGAAGTAATTTTAAGACTGAAAGTGGACACAGACATCTCTAGAAAGCTGGAGTACCTGAATGTAACCAACTCACTCTTTTCCTGTTAAACAGTCACTTAAGCAAAGGCAGAAAGAAACCATACACAAATGCACCAGTAAATCCAAGGGTGAGAATTTCAGAAAGAAGATGGAGAGAAGTGGCTGGGAAGAGGAAACAAGCCCACACAGCATTCTGAAAGCTCTAAGAACAAGCCTGAAGGCTACTCGGGCAGAAAAAGCAAGCATTTCCTTTGCCAAGAAAATGTGGGTTCCTGCTTCCTACAGTGAAAAGAGGCAAGGCAAAACAATCTGAAAAACTACAGTTTAAAATTATGGAATTATACAGATTACAAAAGGAGGAAACAATTACTAGGTCTTAAAAGTTATCTGCCAGTAACATACAGACTAATACTTCACACACCATTCCACAGAGAAAAAAAGCTTTAAGTATTTGTGGAATTTACACTATAAGAAAGGTTCTTGCCCTTTCACTTTGTGACAGGCTCCGTATTTTTCTCCTCACACACCAAGCAACTGCAAGAAGCTGACAATACACATTGTCAGCAGCCCAGCTGAAATGACAGTTTTCTTCTCCTGTGGGGAAATATTGTCCTGGTTTTGGCTAGCATAGAGTTAATTCTCTTACTAGCAGCTGGTATAGTGCTATGTTTTGGACTTAGGATGAGAAGAATGTTGATAACACACCGATGTTTTTAGTTGTTGCTAAGCAGTCAAGGACTTTTTCAGCTTCCCATTGAAGCTGAGAAGGAGCATAGACAGGACGAGCTGGCCAAAGGAATATTCCGAACCAGAGATGTCATGCTCAGCATATAAATGGGGGCTGGACAAGGAGAGGGATCCGGGATCACTGCCTGGGGATGAGCTGGGCAGTGGTCAGCAGGCAGTGAGCAACTGCACTGGGCATCACTCATGCTGCATATTCCTTTATAATTATTATTTCCACTTCCTTTGCAGTCCTATTAAACTGTCTTCATCTCAACCCAAGTATTTTAACTACTCCCCCGATTGTCCTCATCCCACGGGCAGAGTGGAGTGAGCGAGTGGCTGCATGTTGTTTAGTTGCCAGCTGGTGTCAAACCACAACACTGCTTAGTTCTGAAGCTGCCCTAAAACAACGGCAACAGATTTTATTATTGTATTTCTTGCAGGTTTTCCAGGACTTGTCAACAGCAAGGATAATAAGCATTTCAGCTCAAATTTCAGTAGCATCCCAAGTAAGAGCAGAAAGTCAAAAAATAATATACAATTTGATTTTACCTACAAACATAATATGGATAATGTAACTATTTCAGGCTTCTTAAAAACAAACCCACTTTGTACAGTAGCATCTATTAAAAAAGGCTGAGTTATAGTATTTAAAGCAGACTACCGCTTTCAGAAACTGTTGATAGCTACTGGCCTCAAGATCTCACATTCAGAGAATTAGTGATCTCATTACCAAAAATACTACAAACATCTGATTTATTACTACCTTCTTCATGATTCAACAGCTTCACAAAAAGCCCTGTGAGGGAGCTGTTACATTCAGAAAATACTTTTACCTCTTTTATAAACAAACGTTTTCCCTGAAAAGTAGATGCAGGCTGATCTTTGCTGCTTTGCTTAGTATTTATAGTAGTTCTGTAATTCATTAGATATAAATTAAATTTTAAAAAAGTTTGCACAAGGCTAAAGCTTTAAGAAACTAAGGACGATACAGTCTCCTATAAACAATTCCTGTAATTTAAGACAACACTGGACTACACAAGTGACCTTGCTCCCACAAAGGGACAAAGACATGCCAAACTGACCGTATGAGCAGCCAACCTAGGAAACACTTTCAACTGATAAAGTTTTCAGAAATCTAACTCTGCCGTGGAAATAACCTCATCCTGCAAAGACATATATTTTTTCTAGATATAGCTGCAATAAGGACACTGATTCCAGATGACTTAGTTTCCCTTTCTTTTCTTCATTCATTCTTATCTTTAAGGTATTATTTATGGGGGGGGAAGTTTCTAATGAGAGGGCTCCTTTTGGCTCTTTCATTTCCATACAGCAATTTAGGACTGATCATTCTTTCAGGTTCTGCATTAGCACACGTACCAAGGACACACTTCCTCATAACCAAGCCGTGACAATTTTTCCACCAACACATTCCTTCCAACAGATGTTGGAGGATTGTGAACTTAATGCCACGAAGTGTGGAAACTTCACTTGGTTTACGCGGACCACACTTTCAGTTTGTATTCAGCTCTTCCTGTCACAAAAAGCACATCCATACACACCTCAGAAAGAACAAAATCTCCCCCTTTTTATTAATAGAAAGGTTTTTATCACCTATCGCTGCCTCAGCAAAAAAAAAAAACAATACCTTGAGAAATACGGGTACGAAGCACAGAGCTGCCCAAAGCACAACACTGGTGACAACAAACAGGTATTGCTTGTGCTGCTGAGGCTTCCTCAGCTTTTTGTCACTGTTGTGCCTCCCTCAGCTGTAAGGGGGGATGGAGAAGCACCACAGGCGCTGCAGAACGGGCTTTGGACAGGAGGGGCCGGTTAAACCCCCACAAGCGCAACCCCCGGCCCGGGCTGAGGGGGAGACGGGGAGGTTGGCGGAGGAGGCGGGTGAGGGGAAGGCACCGCCCCGGGCAGCAGGCCGTGAGGGAGGGTATCCCAGCCCAGCCCACCCCACACAGGGGGCTGGGGAGCACGGCCAGAGCCGTCCGCCCGCTCTTACCGTCGCCGTAGTCGGGTATAACGGCGTCGGGCCACGGGCTCTCCTCGGCCTGGATGTCCAGCACCCGGTCGATGGACTTTTGGGCCTGCGACAGCGCCTGCTTGGCGAAGCTGGAGAGCTGCGAGGCGTTGAACCAGCTCATCCTCGGCGCTGACCCCGCTCCCCGGCCCAGAAGCGGAGAGGCGGGAGGAGGGGGGTTACCCGCCCTCAGCGCCCGGGGGCTGGCGGCGGCGGGGCCGGCGGCCTCGGCCTGGGGCTCGGCTCCGCGCGGCGGGGAGGGGCGGTCCCGTGCATGCGCGGCGCGGGCCTCCACGTCGCAAGAAACCTCACGCGCAGCCGCCCGCCGTCCCCCAGACACGTCACGAGGGGCGTCATGGCGGAGGGGCCGGCCCGCCGCGGTTACGTCACGGCAGGGAGGGGCGGCCCCGGCTGGGCCCCAGCAGTTGTGACAACAGATTAAACGCTAAAAAGACTTTAATTCCCGCTTCTTAACGCAAATAACGAAATGGTACATGCTATCCTAAACCCCAATGCCTCAACTCGCTGCTCGAAGTCCCTCAGACTACGTGGGGCCTCTCAATGCTTCCAAAGGTGCTAAATATTATCTGGTTAAAAATTGGAAGTTCCCCCACCTCAGTTGAAGTGCAAGTCTGGAAGACACAAAGTTAAAACATGGTTCATACACCAATACCTGAGGGAATCTACACTAAGGAAGATTCCCTCAGGACCACTCACAGGAAGATCTCTGACTGAAGCACCAAACGATCCTGTAGCTTTTTTAATTGAGGTTATAAACGCTCCTGAATATCCACCGATAAGCCACAAACTAGGGTGTCTTTATGATATTTTTATTAATAAATACCTTAACAGCACCAATGATACTCAAAACATGACCCTGCATCCCATGCACCATGGCTGCCTGGGGAACCGCGGGCGGACACGTCCGTGTCACCTGCAGCTCGTCACCTCGTCCTCTCCTGTTCACTTGTAAATAGTCATCAACCTTTCATAAAATTGATCAAATCAATACCAAATAAGAGGAAAATGCTCATTTTAATCTACTGCCCTCTTTTGGTTTCAAGGAGACTCAGCCAGCATGCAGGAGCGCTACGATTTAAAGCCAGATTGCTGCGGTTCTGGGTCTTCTCTTCGTATATACCTGTGCGCGTGTGTGTTAAAAACAAGACTTTTGGCCACCTTAAAATTTCCATGTGTCTGAAAGTATATTAGCATTAACATTTTGACAACAAAAACTGGGAAAAAAAAGTGTATTCCTATACATCAGAGTTCTGTACATTAATAAGCATTTATACAAATATAATCCACCAAATATTGGCTTCTACGTACAATTCTGAAATATGGTGATTCATTTGTATTACTTATCCTCCAACAATGCTAGTGCTAACGTGAACGTTTCAGGCTGCTTTAACACCCTCAGAGTACGTTTGTTTTACAAGGTGGTACAGATTTCTCTCGCTGTATATGCAGTTTTCTCATTAATAAATTAAGTAGTAAAATGAAGCTTGAACAACATAGTCTGCGGTGTAGTAACATCAGCAACTGCAAGTTCCTGGCCGTCCACAAGCCCCAGTTCTGAAACAGAAAGAAAAGTTTAAGTACAGCAAATCCATGTGGTTTGCATTTTTTCAATTAAAAAAAAAAATTATGCATGCCATTCCCACAAACGGGATGAAATAAAGCTACACACAGCTCACTATCTAAACAAATATTCATGTAATTCAACCAGGAAACAGACTTTAGCAAAAAATATATAAAAAACTACTGGAGTATGTTTAATTTACACCAGTTATCAGCTTGCTTTGTTGCAGTGTTTTCCTCTGCATCTGCCCACACTTTATTTAAGCAATTCAAAGCTCAACCTTGAGCGACCTGTGAAAGGTGTATCGCAAAAGGATAATCAAGCACATTCTGCCACAGAGTTCAGAATAAAGCCAAACGTGCCACACTGAGGGATCAAAATGACTGACTGTTCAGAGGAGCATCTTGACAATATGGCTGTGACAACTGCATGATACCTTTTAGTGTCTTGGAAAGATTTGGCCTTGTTCGTTCTTCAATTGAAGCTACTGTCTGCAAAACAAAAAAAAATAGGAAAAAAAAAAGCCAAAAAATTTCCTTTCAAATTCAGGAAAGTAAACTTAAATAAATTGTTAAAAGACAATTAGATATGTTGAGATTACCTGTAAATAAAGTGTTTTATTTCCCCCATACATAGTTGCTGTGATTGCAGGAGATTTCATTTGCCTATATATAAAACATTTTTTAAAAAAGGAGACAATCAGGTAAAAATGCATTTATAAATTACCTTTTTGAAATACTAAATTATCAAGAAATATTAAACAAGTCAGAATAGTTGCACACTTACAATGAAGCATTATTTGTCAGGTAATCCAAGATCTCCTGTAATTTAGCTGACGGGGAAATCTCTATGTTCTGAGGAAGTTGGCTGCAGGCTGGACAGTTCTCCTACAACAAAGTAGCACAAGAACACATGTTATGTTAAATAAGTTTTTAAAAGGCTGCTAATAAAGTGTCAAAATTACTTCTCTGTTTTTTTCAAAAAAGTTTTAGCTCTAGAAATATTAATACTGTTGCAAATATTAATAACAAAACCAAATTCCTCGTGAAGTCTGTCGCTGTTCGACTGGCTGCCACCAGCAGGTAAGTATTTATGAACTACAAATTTCACCTGACATAAAATTTAATACTACAAACTTTCAAGCAATTGTTGTCATTATCTCTTTTTGAGAAGATTTGCTCATGAGTCTTCTTAAGATCGTGTATTTTATTGTGTAAACCACATTTCCTGTATTACAGGGGAAATCTTCAGGATTCACTTTCCAAAAAATCAAGTGCTATTTTCCTCTGCGGGTAGCACAGCAGAAACCGCCTAGTAACATTGTAGTTTCTGATTTTAAAACTTCAAAATATTATTATTCAGTGCTGGGGGCCAAGAGATTCAATGCAGGGTTTCAGAAATACACACAAACTGCGTAAGTTCAATAAAAATCAAGGGGACAGGCCTGCAAGCCTTTAATGGCACTAACCTTTCTTTCAGCTTCAAATGTGTATGTGTATAATCCATCCACATCGTTAAATACCAAGTAGTTGTTAAGAGGAATGTATGCACTATAATGACAAATACATTAGTGTCAATATATGTCATTATGTTGGAAATCATGTATGTTATTAATAAGAAATGAAATACCTTGTGGCTATTTTAAAAACTTCAGTGGCACAAACAGCTGGAAGGATAAAAAAAAAAAAAAAACAATTTCTTCAGTTTCTAGCTCTGTCTCAGAACAAGCAGACATTAGTGCACAGAGCTGTTCCAAAGAAGTGACCAAAAAATAAATCAAGTATAACAATTTGTAAAGAGAAAAATAAACATCTGAAGGCAGCTGGTAGCTCTATTCATTAACACCATAGATTTGACACTAATCCGAGACTACATTAAGCTTATATACTGTGTTTTCCAATTACTTTTTTTCCCAATCTAAAATGCTTTTGCTCACTCCCACCATCATATGTGAGCTTAAAATGTATACAGTCACATGCAGTTCCTCTATGGAAAACAGAAACATGACTGTAAGAACAAATCAGGCCCATTTAAAAATTACTACTATCCTCCCCGAGTTCTCTATTCCAAACTTGTCTTACAAAACTCTAAACGAGTCTATAAAACATAAGTGAAATGAGTTCTTCCAGCCTACCTGCAATCACTGCATTTGTAGAAGCTACTGCCGGAATAATGCGTTTAACCACCCCTGTAAAAATAAAACATAGAACTTTGTCTTTTCCAAGAAACTATACTGAGAGACGACTTTTAGCCAGATTAATTACAGAAAGGTGTACCCAAAGGTACTTAAAATTTTCCAGGAATTTCTGAAACAATAAAGCATTAACAGCACATTGCTCAAGTACTTTGGCATTTTTTTACTTAAGGAATGAATCAAGCATGTTAAGAAAAAAACCAAACGTATCACACAAAGAGAACTAGTGAACAAATTTAAAAAACAATTATTCTATATTTAGCACTGAAAATTCATTTAAAACTCAGTTCTATTCCTGTTTAACCGGATAAACGTGTAAAGGAAAGATACTCAGGTTTGGTATCCCTCCTGCAAGAACAGACTTGCCAAACTATATTGGCATCTTCATCCAACTCTTCTTCCTGAGCCCATCCAGTCAAACAGCACAGCACAAACACCAATACAAACCAGAACTTCCAAGGCAGACAAGTCTGTACATCAAGGCAAATTCCTAAGCCTGAAGTTCCTCTGGCTTCTCATTATTGATTTGTATCTCTTCATACCTGAGAAAACCTGCATAAAACTTTTATCTTTGCCTTCCTTCTGCTGTGTACTTTATAATGAAGCCACCTTCAAATGCTGAAGACCGTGCAGCTTTTGCATGTACATAATTATATTTCATAACTGGAGTTCACATTTATCTGCACTAAAAAAATACTAATAGAAAAGCCAGTAAAAACTGCTGCAAATACCATCTGCAATACACTTGGTGGAATCTGAGGCAAGATACACACAAAGAATCAGTTCCCCCTTTTTTGACTGAAAGACACAAACTGAGGTTTGAAGTGCAGCATTTCAAGCCCAGCATTTCAAACATATTCCCAGTCCCTACAAGTCAACAAATAGAAATTATCACAAATTCTGCAGATTCTGTATGAGATAGAACTCAGATAGAACAGGAGATAGAACTCCTGTTCTATTAGGTTAGCTTTTAAAATGCTGATTAAACGTGTGGCAGCATTCTGCACTTGCTTGTGAGCAGAGGCATACGCAGCAGTAAAGAACAGATGCTATAGTCTTTAGCAGACTCAACAGGCATAGAGTGTTGCTGTTTCTAAAGAGGCAACCGCCTTCTTTTGTTCCTACTCTTTGACCCAGCAAAAGTGGTCGCAGTGTAATGTAAACTGTGGAGCTGCTCCAGGTTAACAAAAAGAATGTTCAGTTTTGTCCCAGATAAGTTCCTCTGATTCATCATGAATGCCTAAACATCTGATTCATCATAAAATATTTGTGCTGGCACAGGAAACAAGCTGCTTGTTTCTGTTTTAAGACATTAAGGGAGAAAAGAACTATTTCTTTCTCAGCAGAGCTGCCAGCTTTGTCATAACAAATCAAAGAATGACAATCCAGCCAAACTGCAAATGCCACAAACTCTGTGAAATGCCATACCCTTACCTTGGGTGAGCCTGTAGGTAACACCTTTAATATTAAATTGTGATGCTCTTTCTAAAGACTTCTGGTAAATCCACTGTATGTGTTCAGGGTCATCTCCATCCAATGCAACACCCTCTACAGCAAAGTTAAGAATGTATAGGTAAATTACACTTACAACAGTTCTCCAGAAACACAGTGTTCTTTTTGTCAAAAAAAAAAAACCCCTTTCTTTTAATATGGGTTAAAACTAATACCCCATTAAGCTACTAAAACTTGACACTGTAAACATTCAAAATATAATTTCTGCAAACATCCTAAGTTTAACACATTCTATATACAAAATATCTTAAATTCACAGATTTGTGGAGCTGTTACAGGTTACGTTTTGAGTCAGGAAATACATTGCGCAGTATCAGAAAGAGAAACACATGAACAAATATGGAACCGGAAAGTCAATCTGAGAAGAGAAAATCAGCTCAGAGGAGGCTTAAGATTCAATATGACAACAAGCCACATAAGGTTAAAAAGTAGGATTGTTTTATTAAAAGTAGTTGTGTATATCTAACTCAAAACAAATTAGTTAAACTGAGAAATATCAAGTTTAGCACCAGTGCAATATACTAATTACCTCCAAAAGGTTGCTCCTTTGGCCACTGCAATATCCTGACATACTCAATACAATGCTCCGGCAGTCTGGGCATCGATGCGATAGTACACATGGGAAAATTCACCTGGCACAGGCAGGGGGAGAAAACCAGAAGCAAGCATGTAACACATTATGTATAGTACTAAGAAAAGAAACAAGCAAATCAGAGAAATACCAAAAAAAAGGAAATATCACTGGTTACACTTACCTGCGGTGGATAAAGCTCAAGCGTGCATTCAACACATGCTGTCATGCCAGGAATAATCACACGAACATTTCCTTTAAAACCTTCTGTCCCTCCATCTATTAAAGGTATGATGGAACTTGGATCCAGTACACCATCTTCGTAATGTAAAAATGACATCTAACAAATAAAGGGGAGGGGGCGGGTTGTTGGTTTTTGTTCGATTTGTTCTTGTTTGGTTTTTTTTTAAACAAGTTGCAGGAAGAAAAAAAAATCCTAAAAATTTTATTCTTAATGGTACACCTCAAGATTGAAGGCTTAATACGCAGTTTATTTTAAGGATACGTAGTGTATAAAACACTACTTATTCGTCAGTGCGCAGAACTTCATATACTATCTTCACCCTCCTCCCCTTACCCCCCTGATAAGTGCTATTATTTCCTTACAGCATAGCAGAACAAAGGGTTGGTTAGTTTGAAAGATTTGGATTTGATTCCTGGTTTGTTGTTTTGGTGTTTTTTTTTTTTAATACTGGTAAATACTCAAGATCATTATTTTATAAACAAATTGACAATGATAAAACTACCTAGTTCAATGACCAACTTTCTACTGCTATGTAGCATTTGGGCTCCAAAAGACGACATTTACAAGTTGCAGCACAATAAGTACTGTTTGGCTAATGAAAAAAAAAAATGTTCCCAATGGGAGCATCCAGAGAGGCCGTGGAACTTCCCTTCTTACGATTTTCAAAAGCTGACTGCACAAGGCCACAAACAATGTAATCTAACTTTGAAATTACCCCTGGAGGGCACTGCACAAATGTTGGCTAACGCTCCTCAAGAAAAAGGCAGGAAAGAGAGCATGCATTTTATCCTGTTCACAAAAAGAAAAAAGAAAAGAAAACAGAAATAGATACAGAAAGCTGTGAGTTTCCACAGTCCTCATTTCATTTTAATGACATATTCTAAACAAATCTGTTCATTTTTAGTTATCCATACTCAAGCAATAACCAGGCTTTAAAAAGATTGAAGATGCTTTACCAGCATTCCATTTATCCATCTTCTTGCAATTATAGAGTCCAGTCCACAAACAATAATGTGAAATTCTAGGGGGAAAAAAAACATTATTTAAAGCCTACACTAATGCGCACCTCTTAAGACAAACAAAGTATTCTATCTATAACAGCCCAGAGGAACTGACTGTAGTTCAACTATCTCCCCTAGATTACCTGTATGACACAAGCATTTAAGTTTTGTCTATTTGTTACTTCTACTTCCAGTACATTACAGAGGACTAGAATAATTAGCAATCTAACTACCCGGAAAAGCACTGAGCAGGAACAACTACTCAGTTGTCCCCTAAAGCACAGTGGGTGTGCGGCAGGCAAACAAACACTACTTACGTCTATAAAAGCTTTCATCCATGTCTTGAATCTTTTTAAAATATCTGAATGTAAGCCCAGTAAAAGAATATATTTATAAAGTAGTTAAATTTACTGTTTTCTATTTGCTAACCTAAAGCCAAAACATTATCTAATTTATTACTATAATCTTATATGACACTTCTTTTTAAAAAAATAAGTGATTGAAAGACTCAAAATATCCACAGCTGAAGCTGTAGCACCTGACAAAACAAGTAAAGGACACAAAGTAACAGTCACACACAGGAGAAAGCTCAGCTGCAAATTATTAAGGAAGCTCAAAACCTGTTCTCACAAAGTCCTGTATCAGTAAGCGCTGCTCTTCTAAGCGAAGGTTTCCTACCAGTACATACTCAAAACACTCTGGTAAATAGACTTGTAATTCTAATATCTCAGTGAAAATCAGAATATTGCATTTGGATAAAAAGACCCAGTGAAAACATACAAAATAGTTTCTTAAACCTTAGCCTTCTTTCTCCATGCATATTTCTTGTATGCTAATGCCACTGAGAAAGAACTCTCAATCACCAGCTGAATGAATCTGTTCTTTATTGTATGAAAAAGAGAGGATGGCAGCAAAATACTTTAGATAGTCTTCCCACCTACAGAGTTTGCTAGGTTTTTTGAAGGCTTCAGGGCTACTACTTCTCTATAAAAGGATACGCTACGACAGCGCAGTTGGGAATGCGGCTGTTTAGGAATTCTGCTGCAACTTCTGCTTTTGGTCGCCCAACATCCTTCGGTCTAGGGAAAAAAGCCAAGCAATTTCAAATGCATTATTTTAGTAGATTCAACCATTCCAGACCCTATGCATTGCAATACTGAATTAAGTGATTAATTGTTACTGTAGGACAATTTATTGATATGGATAATATTAAACCATCCCTGTAAAGCATCAGATATGATGTTATCTAAATATGTTCACGTAACCACAGTTAACAGCACCCAAAAAAAGCCAACATTTTTTCATTTTGCTTGGAAGCAAAGGGTACCAGAAAAATTGATATCTCAATCTGTGTGCGTTGTTCTTAGGTGTCACCTTTTCCATTAGCTCCATTTGAATGCTAAGCAATGTATGCTAACTTTCTTCATGCTCAAACTATGACACCACAAATCTCAAAACAAGAAAGAATCACATGCAACATTTAGTTAATTAGGAGTACTATTGTCACACGAAAGTTCAGTGATCTTTAATGACACCTTGTTCAACCAAAATAATGATCATATTCAAGTTTTTTGTTTAGGTATATTTAAAAAAAAAAAAGTTAAATCATGAAAATATCACTTACCGAAACAGAAACTGTCGGTTAAGATTAGAAACATCTATAGTATCCATGTCAATAACATGGATCTGTCTGAAGCCAGACAGTGCCTGTGAAAAGAGACAGTCAACTTCATTCAATGGAAAATGAAATGCTTACAATGCTCCATAATACATTCTATATGCCAAATAAGGCAACCTTTGGAGGAACAGATTTGCTCTTCGTTCTCTATGCAAACAGGTAAATGGTACAGTCCTGTCCCCTAACTTTTTTCCTTTATGACTCAATCTTGTTATATACAAAGACTTCCAAACTTTTAGTTTTATGTTTTCTGAATAAACATCCCATGCATAATAAGAATTTAAAATGCTCTATTGAGAAATTGACTAAACAAATGAATGACAGGACTAAAGTTTTTCAGAACAGAAATTAATTTCTGTAAGAAAAGCAGCAAGAATTTCTGTATGCCATGTTGGATACCCCTGTGCTGAACAATCATTTTGTTTCATTGATAAATGTTCTGCTTTTGCTCAATATTATCAAAGCAGATTGGGAGAGCCTGCTAAAGAGAAGAGCAAGCCTGGGACACCATGAACATATAGATTGGAGTCTTTATCAAATTTATATTCATGGTCCCAAAGACACAAATGCATGTAAACAGAATCTAGATTTACTTATGAGCTTATCTTTCTGAAAATGATAAAAGTAAATCATGATAACACCTTTTTGAAGAGATGGGAACTAAGCACACACAGCAGACTTATGAAGTCCCTTATCGCATACAAATCCTCCCTCTCAAGGAACTATCAACAGATTGAATGTGTTACATCCCAACAAACCCGTAACAGTAGCTCTGCGCAAAGGTTAAATTCACCAGCACTAAATTCCCAAAGAAAGAAAACTGTCTTGGAGGTCTCATAGTCTCTCCAAGTAAAATCCTGCTTAAGAATTGCAGTAACAAACCAGCAACCAGAACAGGAGTACACACAAGCACTGGAACTGTAACACCCCTAAGTTAATGGATCTGGAATGCCTGGCCTTACATGAGGCTATTATTTATCAATCATCTCAAGCTTGGAGGTAATCTCTGGAAATACTGAAACAGCAGTACATAAATATTATATTAAACTACACTAATGCGTAAGTGTTGGTATAAATTAAGGAAAAAGGTTATTTCATAATAAGTTATTATATTAATCCACACATTTTCCATGGAATCCACAAGGACAGAAATTCTTATTATTAAATAGAAGCATGGAAAAGTATAGCATTAGTCTAAACTACCAAACTCAAACAGGATGTTAACAGTGACACACTATGATAAATATGAGCGTATGTGAGGATAAAAAACACATTAATAGGATAATTAAATTTATGTGCATTTATTGGATAACATGTCTGAGAGCAGTAAGAGAATCCATTATAAACTAACACTAAAAACTAGAAAACTGCTCTTTACCTTCCGGTAATCTGTGCACCAGGGAAGTACTGTAATATTCCTTCCCTTACACTATTACCAATTCCTCCTGCTCAGCCATTTCCATACAGGCCAGTGCGTGTTGGTCTGACTCAATAAAGCTGCCATTACACAGGCTGAATTCAGCAATACAGAGGCAACTCCGAGGGAGCGCTCAGGCTCTGGAGGAAACCTCCAATTTACTGATCTCGAGGAACTGGAAAAACTGAGAGCCACTACTCAGGAAGGCCAGACAGACTCCACGGATGGGAAGGTCACCACAACCATAGGAAGTCTGGCTCTACTAATTTCACTATGAAAGAACATAAGTAATTCCAGCAATTCTATCCTCACTTTGAATTAATCCAAAGATGTAAAATAAACTGAAATCAAATTCAACTTTGTTAATACTAAACTTTGTACTGGCTACTCATGGCAGTTTAGAGTATTGCTTTTCATCTGAAGAGATACATTTCAGCCACTGTATTCTAAATATTATTTCTTTGTATCATTATAAGCATGATTTGTTCTTACTTTACTTCATTTCCCTAGATCTGGTAATTAGGGAAAATTAGATCATATATAGGGCTGCAGATGAATGTTTGTCTACACTTCATAAACGGCACTATGTTATCCTGCATGACAAGCTTTGAGACAGCTAAATGAAAAACATGCAACACATTAGACTACCACCTTTCAAGCTTATTAACAATGTCCAATCTTTAAGTTTGTTGTCTGTATCATCATGTATTTTATTCATTCTGATAAGAACTTAGAAATTTCTTAGCTATATACAATCAAAAATGTCAAATTACCAAAGCAAAAAAGCTAATTTCCTCAAGGAAAAAAAAAAAAAGAAGATTCTAAGAAGCAAAGGGTGAAAACTGAGTAATTACCAGGTTTTTCAGGAGTTCGCATCCTAATCCTCCTGCTCCAATAACTAGTACTTTACATGTGCTTAATAAAAACTCAAGAGCCTGTGGAAAATATAAAACAAAAAATTAATACACTAAATAGGAAAATTTGTCCTTTGCTTCATAATCCTTTAAAATGCATTATCGTAAATTTTCAATGCCTCGTAAGTTTCACATAAAACAACTTAGATCAACAAAACAGTTTGTGCTTGCAGGAGTAATTACACACTGGACTTCAATCAGTTGTTGAGTTCATGCAGTTCCTATATGCCAACGTACACAACAGCAAGACCTTTGTCAATATCAGGATTCTCTTTATATTAATTTTGACCACGAAAAAAGCACAGTCCACCTTTATTATTATTTGGTTTAAGGAGGTAATGTTTTCTTCCTCCAAAAATTGTACTGATACATAACACAAAATAAATCTGGCCAAAAAGAACTGACGTTTTTAACTATGCAACTGCTTTCTGTCAACTGTCCTACAAGACTCCTGCCTCAAACTAGTAAATAATGGAACAGTACATTAAAAAAGGTAACAATAAAATATAATCAACTGTAAGCTCTGAAACAAAACATATCAAAAAAGGAAAGCAGAAGAAATAATTAAAAGTCTAAATTTTATTTTCCTTAGTAAACATCCTTCCCAATTCTCTAAGTACTCACATGAACCTTAATTCCTCCAAGTTCAAGAAATTCTTTACTTATATTATTTAAAAATTGAGAGATAAACGCTGCTATTTTTTATGTGGAACTCAAAAGCAGAGCATAATTCATACGCCATTACATGCTTATATATATGATGACAGCAAGCTTGTAGTTGATGCCGCACAATTTTGAAATACAAGCTTATAAGAAAGAATACAGTATGTTCTTCTAGCAACATAATGTTCAATTGATTAAAACAGAAGCGTTTCATGCAGTTCTACAATTCGTACATTACTGGTGGTCAATTAATGAAACAGTTTACATTAGTTTGATACACACACTACAAATTTTTTATTTAAAGTAAGCGTTTCTCACTTGAGTGCCTGGCTCGAAATCAGGATGTGTGAATGGTCCAGATCGCTCGAGGAACTTCTTTACATGGTTCCAGCGACCTTCCCAGTCTCCAGTGTCCCCACACCCACCATCAACAGCCATTCTGCACAGAACACAGTAAATTCAGCTGCAAAATCATAGAGAAAAAGCCACACCTCTAAAACGCGTTTTTTCTTTATATATCTTAAGAATATCTAAATTACTGACCATTCATACAAATGCATCTGCATAGTTTTTATGCAAGTTATGTGCAGGAACATTTGCATGAGTGGGCTTTACTTGTGGAAGTAGAAAGCAATAATACAAATATGCAGCCAGGGGAAAAAATCCAGGCATTTCTATACGTCCCACAGATGTAGCTGGTACTAGTAAAAGTTGACCTGAAGTGAAAAAAGGGTCTAGCCTTTTTGCTTTTATCTTCTTTGTATTTAAATCAGACACAGAAAAAGAGATTGTCCCTTTAGATCTTGAGGGTGATTGTTTTTTTCAGAGTCAAGTCTTGTACACTTTTTTGGCAGACTTTTAAAGTCCATAAATCAGATTTAGAATTACCAGTATGTAACCGCAATTGTGAGGCACTGAATAAATAACAGTATCATGCGCCAACACTGTCTCCTTTGAATCTTCACAGCAGCTTGTTTAAACAAGTGTGAAAAAAAATACACATCTTGAATGCTCTTCACCCTCCATTAGTACTATGTAATTTAGAACACTCCCATTTTTCAGTCATCTCCTGAGCCTGTCAGTGGTAGCAATCTGACTTGAAAAAAATGGAATGTTTGCAGTTATCTTTTTTTACATTTTTGAGACACAATTTTACATCAAATACTCCAGTACCCTTTTTCCCCCTTATGCAGGTCACTCTTAGTAGTAGATAATTACAAATTTAAACTTTTAAGAGACTTACTGGAACGGTTCAAACTCAGCTCACCGAAGTAATTTTCTAACATAAGATCATTGTCCACATAGAACAAGCCCTTCCTCAAGAGAGTGCACTTCCCTTTTTAAATAGGGGCTCCACTCAATATGTATCAACAATTATGTTCTACGTTAATACAAAACTAAGCTTCTAATAAAAGAGCTTTGCCAGTCCCAAGTATGAAAGGTTGTGTCATCACTGATAAGGAGTGTTATTTGCTTACTCCTATGAAGTACTATGAAGGACGCTTGTATCAGTAACTATTGGGTAACGTTTAGAATATATTATTATTACCTGGTGACTCATCTCAAAATAAAAGGAAAATGTAGCGAAAACATCTAGATAGCAAATGCTTTTATCCTCACAGAATTCAGAAGACAGGCAACAGAGTAAGTCCATAGTAATTTTAGCTTATGGGCAATAATTTTGCAAAAGATTTTCAATAACGGGGGAAAACTTCGCTGAAGTGCAGAAAAATTTGCCTGTGTTTTGACTTCAGACTGAATTCATTCCCGGTTAACTGTTAACTTTAGGTAAGTTGATTTACTGTATTAGCAGTTAAATAAGATCTAATAAGATTATTTGAATTCATAAACGTCTTCTGATCTCTGACTTGCGCTTTTGTACCTCTCCGAGTTTTCACAATAATGTGAAAACACAATAATTTCACAATAATGTGAAAACACACGTATTTCACATAACGTGAAATAGTGTGAATAAATACAACACTCCCACCGCTGAATCCTGGGCTCATCTGTTGCATACCAGTTTTCAGGATGTGCATTAAGGACTGACATAAGCAAATAAAATGGGTCAATATACAATACAATAATTGCTTCTATGGGTTATATTATAATTTTTAAATTTTTTAGAAATAAGGGCAGAAGCTTGCTTGGTGACATTAAGAACAACTTTTTTTATCCTTTCATACAGTCCATATAAACAGCCATTGAGCAGCAGTACTCCTTTCCTATTCAGATGTGTATTTTCCTTTATAAGTGATGAAATGGCTAACTTCTAGTTTCACTTTTGCAATTATACTACGGTTTGTTTTTTACAGGGTTGGACGTTGTGGATATCTGAAAAACATCAATAACTCATCCCGAGATTTTATGTTTAATTTTAGAGACTTTTTTTTTTAAAGTGTTTATTTTTGTATTGCTACAGCATTACCAGGTATCTGTATTATTAGAGTTTAAAAAAGTCTTATTTATTTCATCAAATTAATTTTTAAATTTTGTTTAAAATATCAGAGCACCACAGTCCTTATGTTGCTTTAGGCCCAGACTTTTCCCTACCACCTTCCCATCTCCAGAGCTCCATGCTTTTGAGGGACTTGGCATGCACACACACATCCCCCCGCCAGTCCAACATGCCCAAGGGTTTTTGTGACCCTCATCCCAAAACACACATGCACCGCCTGTGAGTCCACCGCTCCGGCAGGCAGGTCGGCTGGGTGATATTTGGGAAGAGGGCCACAAGCAGATGAAAGGGAATAGTTAGGGATGGAAGCAGATGATGTTAAAGATCTCCGAGCATTAGTTTTTCAAGGCCGTTAAGACAGATGCATAGAATTTAGGGTTTTAATTTAGGGTTTTAATAAGCACAGGCAACTGCTCTGTAGCCTGAATTTTTAATTTTCAGCCAAAATTTAGCCACCTGCTTCTAGCCTAGAGGCCCTCCCCAGGTCCCTGACCGGCAATGCAGCTTTTTCCGCTCCTGTCACAAAGCTCTCCAGCACACCAGCCTTTACTCATGCCAAGCTCCAAGCCCGCGACTCCCATCCCCGCTGTGGGTGAGCCCCTGGATCCTCTCCCCAGGAGATTCCTCTTCCCCAGTCCTTGCTGTTCAAGAGGCCCTTTGGCCTTCTCCCTCCTCACACTGGCCCAGCCTCACACCTCTCCTCCCGCTCCGGCCCTGGGCTGTGCTACCGCCTCCCCTCCGGCCTGCCGGGCCGCTCGCTCACGGCCGCCCCTCCAGCGGGCCCCGCAGCCCTGAGCTAGCCCTTAGCTAGCCCCCAGCCTCCTCCCAGCCCACACCTCTCCTGCGGGGCTGCGGCTCGCCCTGACCTACCAGCCGCCCCTCAGCAAGCGCTGCCTGCCCCTGCCCCGGGCCGGGAGCCCGCTGGCCCGCAGCCCCGCACTAACCCATCCGCCAGCAGCTCCTCTAGCCTCCTTCTTTTCTTCTCCCTAAAAGAGAGAGAATAAAAGAAGGGTCAGTATCGCGCTACAGAGACCGGGGAGGAGGGAGAGGGGACCCCGGGGCCCACCCGTCCCCGGGAAAGCGAGGGAAGGGGCGGCCGAGCACACACATACAGGGCACTTACGGTTCCTCACCATCCGCCATATTTCCCTCTGCTTCCCACAATGCCCCGCGGCGCCGGGGGTGGGCGGGGCTTTGCCCGGGCGCCGCCGCGCTGAGGCGGAGGGGGTAGACGGGAGTGGGTTGGCCTGTGGGGATGGGGCGCTAATCACCGCGGCAACATGGCGGGCACCCCGCCCTCCAACCCCGGCTTTTGTGCTTTCAGGTGTTTTTATGTCTCGTCCGCGCTCCCCAGGCTGAGGCCGGCCTCGTCCTCTCCAGGGGAGCGCGCGTACAGCAGCTTCAACGGGGCAGGAGCCTTCACCCTCCACAGCCCACACGGGCTTCACCTCAGGCAGGGCGGGACGCAGGCGAGCAGGGCTCGGCGGGGTTCTGCCTCAGTCCCNAATAATCTGCTCTCTGTTACAGTTCTAAGCTTATGGCTAGGGGACAGAGCAAGCCTGTCTTATTTCCGAGCTAGCTCAAACTGAAAAATCTTTAGTATAAAATCAATAAGATACCCATTAATTTCATTTTGGTGAGCAGGATTGGGACCTTTGAGGCAGGACCATTTGCTGTTACAATGTTCTGTCAGGTCTGCCTTTCCAGAAGAGAATTGGAAAATAACCTTATACTCATATACCATAGACTCTCATATACTCATAGACTCAATAACCTTTTGAGTCAAAGCCTGTGTGACTCTTCTTTAAGTGTTGCTCTAGGGTCTTTGGTCAGAAAGCTCTTAAGACATGCAGCAGAGGCTGATGATTAAGCTTTTAATATGGAAACCGGAATACTCCACTCTTCACAACAAACAATGCGCAAATGCTTAAATTGGAGACTTGCCCAGCCACTAGGCCAGAGTGGTTTTGCTGAAGTGTATCTTGTCTTGTGTGTTGCAGAGGCTTAAAATTCTACCCCGAAATCCATTATTTTATTTTTTTTTTGTTAAGCAGTCTGCATCTCATTAGGGCTTCTGAAGCTGTTGACCCAGCATCGAAGTTGATGAAGATTCTCTGGATTGCAGAGAGTTTTGGTTGGGCTCTGTGAAGGCAGGGGGCTGAGAACCCTGCCTTTTCTTCTTGATGCCTATGATGGTTAAAGATTTGACATAGCAGCACAGGCTTTCTTCTTCATTTTGGTGGGGATATGTTGCAGTCAGTTCAATGGATTACTAGGCTGGTAAAACTTCTGTGGTCTTGCTGTCTTATAACACCCTGTTGTAAACTTCGTTGTTCATCTACCCTTGTTTAGCGGGGCACTGCTGTAGCCAGCTCTAAATGAGTAAGTAAATCACAGTGGCCCTGGAAAGCAGGGCAACTCCTCTTTCCCAAAAAGGAGGGGAAAAAAATGTAAACAGTTTTGATAGCTCTTTTTAGAAAACTGGGAAGGCAGGAATTTTTACTCAGTCTCCTAAATTCCTTCCTGCTTTTGAACTCTGATCTCTCCCCTTCAAATCAGGGGTGATATATCTCCCACTTATTTCCCACTATTTTGCAGGGAGAGGAGGTGGAGGAGGAAGAGAGCCACAGGAGATAGAAATTTCTATCAGAACTGCAATTCTAATATGTTAATATTGAATGGTGAGCCCCTGAGTTGAAAATGTATGGATAAGGAACCCCTAGAGTGGGATTTTGGTCTTGAATATTTTTGGGGTTTTTTTGGTCTGTCTTAAAGCCTTTGGTAGCTGACAAATCTGATTCTTCTAACACTGAAGTAAAAGAGGATGGGAGAAGAACTCTAAAGGAAACGGGATAGCACTTTGATAGAGGAAAACTATCAATTTCTTTTATTAAAAACATTTTTCGCTTGGACAGAGTGTGGCTTTGGGAGAAAGGTAAAGAAAGTTCTCCTGATAAATTTAAATTGATGACTAAGTTGTTGTCTTGTACTTCATTCTGTAATGGGCAGGAATCCCTGAGTGATAAATGATGAATCATAGCTTTTTAGGAACTCCGGGGCTGTATGCAGGCCTAGGGGCAGGGTTATTGAAACTGCTAACAAATGCAGTGGTCTTCCTGTTATCAAAACTAAACTTAGCCCATGACCAGCTCTACCTGTTCTTAAACCATCTAATTATATAGACAGACTTGTAATGCAGAGGAGATATTTTCAGCTGTTGTAGTACTTGGTAGCTGTGGTGGTGCTGGGCTGACGTGGAAACTGTAGCCTAGAGCTTTCTTGATACTGGAAGTACAGTGCTTATTGTCACAGCTTCAGTTTATTGCCTCTCGTACAACAAAGTTGACCTCTCCAGCGCTTTGCCCTCTCCCTGCAAGGTATGGAATAACCTTTCTGTCAGTGTAGTGGAATTCAAATGGTCTCTACTGCATCATTTCCCTGCCTTTCGCCCTCCATTTGTCTTCTCTGATGGCTACTGTTACATGTAAATGAAGTTCGGTGCTTTGTAATCATGTAAATTTTACTTCCAGCCTGCAGGACTAGGTAGAAAATACTAAATTGGTGAACAAGAAACTAAAACTACTGAATTAGTGCCACTCTACTAATACAGACTAGTGGTAGCAGCCTTGTCTCTTCTGTCTCTTCCACCCTCCCCGTCCTGCAAATTCATTTAGGAATTAATCTGGACTAGTACTGGTGGTGTTTTTTTTCCCTACAACTCTGTTGCAATAGACTGCTGATAAAAACCAAGTTCTTTACTAAATCAAATTGTGCCCTTTCTCCCAGTTGTTTAGGAACTGGACTGCCCATTCTTACCCTGAGCCAGGGCTCTGTCATTGTGAGTGCTATACAGATATTTATTAAAATTAGTGCCTCCCACAACAGCCTGCAATTCTCCCTCAAACAATCAGTCTGGTTAATAAGTGGAATTTGTCTGTGCTTTCACCTACTCCAACAAGGCTTCTCTGTATTGCAGTTCAAACTTAACTACTTAAATTGATGTAATTTCTTCTAGGCTTTTGTTGCCATGTACTTGGTAAAAATTAGTTTCTAAATCTGACAGTATTAAAAGGTGCACTGTATTTCAGAGTGCTGTATCTAAGAGAGCCTTCATTCTTTTCTGGCATAATGTCTTCCCTGCAGCCTGAGGTTCAATGTCTCTTTCCTTTGCCACTTCTTCCCTAAAACATCTACTGTCCATGTGCACAACCCTTAGCAAGCAATGAGTGTGTACCTTTTTTCTTCTTTTTCTTTTCATCCCCAGACCGCTACCTTAGCTGACATCCTTCTAGTGATTCCCTTGCCAAAATGAAGACTCCAGAGCAGCAAAATGCATAGTTTCTCTAAGGCTTAATGAAAGATTGAGTGAACAACACACATTGCTCTAAACATATGATGCGTAATAATATTAGTACTTAACTTCATAACAGTCTGGCAATTCTGCATAAAGCAGTCTGTCTCCTGCTCTTAAAGCAGTGTGAGTGACAGTAAGTAAAGAAGCATTGTTCAATCTGTGGATGCTGAGTAATCACCTGGGACAACATACCATACATAGTTTTACATGCTACCTTTAGTTACAGCTGTATAACCTCACTGAAGCAGTAAGTAGAAAGAGGAACCAGAACTTTATCTATAGTATTGTTTGAGTTCATACAAATGAGGAAGGTCACATTTAAGTGCTCTCACCTGCCCACCGCTTGGAACATGGTGGAGCAAAAGGTCTTCTAACAGGGAATTTTCCTTCTTTGATGTCATGGCCTAACTGAGCTGCTCTAAGTAAAAAAGATTTTGTTTTCCATGATTGTCTCAGTGCCTTTGTTCAGACTGGCCTGGTCACATGCAAAAGAAACAGATGTGACAGCAACTGCTGAATAATCACCCTGAGACAGTCATCTAAAATTGGGATGATTTAAGGATGGAGCTAGCTGCTTTTGCTTTTTATGTGGCCTGTCCTATTTCTGGGCTCATGCTGCTGGAGATTCTTGCCTTGCATAAAGGATACATCTTACCTACTTCTTTTTTCCCTGTGCTATAGCTATATATTCTCCAAGAAGTGCTCACCTCTCCTGCCGTAAGTCTGTGCACAAGTGTGCAGATACAAAATAACCTGTGATAAAAGTCACTGAAGGCAGAACTCTTTGGCATTTCCTACAGGTATATGGGAAATCTAACCTGTCTTGTGATGCATGTAGAGCAGAGTCTAGAAATATGAATCCAGAAGAAAGAAGAAAAAAAAAGAAAACAAAAATTCTCTCATCTTAATCTTTTCTTGCTGGCCAGAAGTAGCTGCTTAGCTACCAGTGCTTCTTCCCACACAACTGCACCCCCAGCTGCTGCATCTCTGCTGTCTTCTAATACTATTTCCACAAATGCAAAGTGTTCCACAGCACTACTTGCCCCAGGGCACTGCCTTTGTCTCTGCAGCTAGGCAGGATGTTTCCTTTACTTTATTTATTTTTCCCATCTCTTTGTATTGAGACGGATGCTGAAGGAAACCTGGACGCTGAAGGGCAGCAGGAGTGCAATTGCAAGTTGCCGTGCAGCACTGCTAGAACTGAATCTAGGTGACAGCTCTTCCTTGCCAGTTTGTCCCAGCTGTACTGGAGGTGACAGCATCCTACCAGGGTTGTACCCTGTCCACCACAGAGAGCAGTGCAGAAGATCACCCAGCTAAGGTGCTCTGGGCTGTTAGCACCCCCAGATGCAATTTAGTCCTGCCACACTGATTCCTTTCAAGGCTGTGAAAGTTTGTGGTTTCTTCTCCAACTTTAAAAAGGTTTTTATTCCCCTAAGTCATCTGAGCAGTGTAAACTCAAGTTACCACACCATTACCATGCTAATAGTTCCATGCATTACATTTTTAGGTATTTGAGAGGTCTCGTAAATCCCTACTAAAGGGAATTATATTTAGAAAGTATCTTGTAACGTACTTAATGGCTGGTCACTTACCTTGTCTCTGCAGCTTTGAAAGACTTTTGGCCTTCTTGCCTGAACCTGAATTTGGCATATTGTGTTCTGATCTCTGTATAAATAAGGCTAATATCAGTGTTGGTTGTTCAACTATAAAGTGACTTCTAGGGCTGTTATACAGCTTTCTTTTCCCCAGGCACTGGTGTTCTAAAATAACATGGCCATGTTTTTTCCTTCTTAGTCGTCAGCTATTGTGTTATAGAGAGCAATGTGCCAACAGATCTGAGCAAAACTGGATAATGGAGTTCTGCCTTCCCCAAAAAAATGCCATTGCTTGGAGAAGAAGTTTCTATGCACAAATTTCTAGGAGAATCTTAGGTAGCACTGTGAATTACACTGGGCAAGTCTGGCAGCAAAGGGGAGCTTGGCATATGACACCCTATCCAGTACTATAATCAACAGTATTGAAGTCTGTGGACACATGGCTGATAACTTGAATACCAGTTTTTAGCAGCAACTGCTTTCCCCATCTGTTTTCCTGTGGCTCTGAATGACTTCATTTGATACTTATGTTCACTGTACGCATTGAAATGCAGCCCACTTCAGAAAACATGTAATTCAAATAACTTTCCTCAGGAAAGTGGGATCTTTTGAAGCATTCTTTTTTTTTTTCCTTCACATCCCTTACAGCCAGTCAGTTATACAGAACCTGTATACTACCAGAAAGAAGCGTAGAGCAGAAAAGTCTTTAGTCTCTTCCTTATAAATATGGAACTATTGCTCTTCATCACCAGTTTCTGAAGTTGTAATGAGAGTAGAGGGAAGGGTAGGGAAGATAAAGCTTTGAGAGTATTTACCTTACACATGGAAAACATAGAGTGGAACTCTGCCTAGCCCTTTATTGTTTCCAGGATTATCTTCTCTGTAGATTTTTGGGAACAAAAAAATAGGTTGCTGTGAGTTGTCGGAATAAGTTTGGCCATTTCTGCTCCAAGCTGGCTGTGCTGTGGAAGTGATTTCTACTTTAAGAATCTCATATGTCCAGCAGTACATATATAAACCAGGCACTAGTGTGGTCCAGTCATGAGTCACCCTCCTTCTCCTGCTGCAAAGGAGCACAAATGAAACTGATTTCTTTCCAGAGCGGTGCTGTTCACTTTTTCCAGCCTGGAAACTTAAGACTGACAATTCAGAGCTAAAAATAATCTGGCTGGCTACAGGGAGTGACTCACATGCAAGAAGCAAGTCTGCCCTCTCACCACTTCCAAAAAGCCCTGTTGGCTTTTCAGCGTGAGTAGCAGAAGCAGGTGGGGAACCAGTCTGAATTTTAATCTCTTTCCATCCAGTCTTCCTGTCTCCTCTTGGCACAACTGATTTAAAGAATCAAGAGCCAGTCTCTGCTCTGAAATAATTCTTGGGGGGGGTTCTTCCTTCTCTAGAAAAATGCTCTCTGGCACTGCAGGTAGAGCGTTGACATACCAGTCAACAGATCCAGCAACAGACTTCTTCTGCCTGTGCCGGATATGAAGCACAGACCACAAACCATAGCTTCCTCCTCAGCAGTGGGGTGGAGTGGTGAGTCACTGTGCCTGTTAGCTTTGGAACAGTAAGACTGTGAAGTCTACAAGAGGAAATCTTGACTACATGTGGCTTTGTGGGAGCAGTGTTACGCTGCTGTCGTAGTCGTAGCAGCTCAGAGCCCTCAGCTGCTCTGTAATTAGATCAGTGCACATGCAGGCAAGTGAATCAGAATGCACGTGGAATCACATAGCTCATTACTATATAAGTGAAATATAATAGAGCCTGGAATTTGTGTGAGTACAGAAACAAGCTAAGCAAAGTCATTGCTGAAAGCTTGACTCCAAACAAGCTCTAAATACTTGGGAAAGCGGTCTGAGCAGGTGATGTTCTTGCCCTGGTCCAAAAAAAGGGACTTGCTGTTTATAGCCCAAAGCTGATCCACTCCATGGCTTGGTTTGCTTGGTAACTCCAATAACAATAATAGAACACAAACCTCAGAGTGACCCTCTTGCCAGGCCTGGCTCTTTTTCATGCAAGACCTTTATCCCATACTCCGGTTCCTTCTGACTCTCAGGCATGCTTGCCTGGGACTGGGCTCCCGCCTGTTGTGCTGATGGTAGTAAGCTCCTTCTGCAGGTTCATAAAATTATTTTGTTTGGGTGTAAACCAGTAAGAAGGTTTATTCAGAAGTAAGAAATAGTGAAGTAAATTCCTTTTCTCAGTGTTCTCCTACCTTTCCCATTTTGCAAATGTAGACAAGATAATACGGAAATCTAGTTCATCTGAAAGCCTAGGCTGAGCCTGCTTTTTGGTGTAAGGAAAAGATCAATCCCTTGGGCAACTGATCGTTGTCTCCATCCGCTCTTGGGATTTGCTAATTCTGGGTCTGGTATCAAGTGAATGTGTTGATTGCACAGGTAGAAGGGGTCCTGATGGTAAGTGCCTCTTTCAATGAGGTGCTGCAGAAGCTCTCGTTAGCCTTAGCTATGCTTAGGAAGAGAACATAGAGATTATCTAAACTCACTGCTACATGTTGCTTGTTGAGTCACACTTGTTGCTTTTGCCTAAAGATCAGTGGTTGATAAAAGTCTTGACAGCAGCAACTGACTTCTTATTGCCTTATCTCCCTAGTAACAAGTTACCAGTGAGCTAGAAGTTTGCAATGTGGACACAAATCATGAAGGCTCTGAAACAGAACACTTTCTTCTTTTTTTTCCCCCTCTTGTCTCCAGATTTCTGAGTCCCTTGAATATGCTCATTGGCGGTACTGTGGTGGTGCTGGTGTTCATGGGCTTTGTGTGGGTATCACACAACAAGGATATACTCCGCAAGCTGAAGAAGCAGTACCCAACCTCGTTTGTAGTGGTCATCATGCTGTCTAGCTACTTCTTGATCTCCTATCTGGGAGACGTCATGGTGTTCATGTTTGGGATCACACTTCCACTCCTCTGTAAGTACTTTTCTCTTGAGGGGGTAGAAGCGTGTGACTTGAGCTTTGTCTGTAAAGTCTAAATTGGCTGTTGCCTTTACTATCTCTATTTAAATAATCCCAAAACAAAATTGGGGAGGGAGGGGACACAAAACAGCACAAGCTGTCTTTAATGTTATTATTAAATGGGTACCTGTGGTTACTTAAGTGGTCATTGAGACTGCATCTTCTTCCAGTGATGTCATGGCGTTGGAGTGTGTCTTCAGATGAATGCTGCAAGAACTGTGCATTCCTTGGGCATTAACAATTAATACGTGTGCTTCTGTCATACAGTGATGTTTGTCCATGCTTCTCTGAGGCTCCGGAACATAAAGAACAAGCTGGAGAACAAGATGGAAGGAATAGGCTTGAAGAAGACCCCGATGGGCATCATACTGGATGCTCTAGAACAGCAAGAGGATAGCATCAACAAACTGGCTGACTACATATCTAAAGCGAAGGAGTAAGCAGCTGCAACGAGGTGTTTTTACCTGTTGCAAGAGTGTAGTTGCTATTTACTATTGTTCAAGCTTGCTTTCAGTTTGTGTACAAAACAGCAAATGCACGTGGTACAGAGTAATAGTTGCAGGATACAGGTATTCCAAGGTCTTCAGGGCTCCTCTAAGAACATAAGAGCAGCAACTTTTTTTCTACCATATAGCAAAACGTTCTGGTGTTTACACAAATACATACTAACGTAAACGTGTTTGCTTGTCTCTTCTTCTGGGGGGTAGAAGAGGAAGAGACGGAAACCTACGGAATGCAGTCTCCCAAACTGTCTTGTAGCAAATTTGTCTCTTAGTAACACCCCTTTCATCTCAATTCTACAAGATGCTGCGTAGCATGCTCAGGCTGGCGATGTGCAAGTTGAGCTGGAATGTATCAAAAGTAGGTCTCTCTTGCATCCTCCAGATCTCCCACTTGAGTGGTCTGTACAGAGATGATGTCGATGGCTTTACTGACAAGCGGTAAAACTGTGCAATATTTGTCATGAATATGGGTTCCCGTCCTGACCTTGCTTTCCTCCTTTAGCAGCCAGGAAGCAGTCTAAATAGATGTAAATGTGAAGAATATATATACTGTGCCTCTGTCAGTAAAATGCACCTTTGTCCTCTCTGAAATCTTGATCTATAGAAACTGTTCCTCTCTGCAGGAGAGCCAGACTTGCTTGCGTACTAGCTAAACTATGGCCAAGCATGAGAGGGAAAAAAAGTTTTCAAATGTGTTGGATGAGCTAAATTTCTACCCTATTAATGTTTTTTAAATACGGCTACTTTAAGACTTACCTTGTTCTGCTTTAGTCTGTATAGGCTGTTTTGTAGATGGAGGTGTTATGTGTGTTCTCGAGCGTGGGCCATCTTTTTCTTTCTTCTTAACCAGAATACAAAGGTATAAGTAAAACATGCATCTCGCTGACTCTCTACTTCTGACACTCTTCAAAGGAATAAACTGGATTTCAGGTTTACAAGTAAAAGCAATAAATGTCAAGATACAGTTTTTGAAAACCCATTCCAAATTCATGAAGATACTTGCCTGTAACAACTCTTGAAAATGGTGTGTGGGATTCTTTTATATGTATTTTAACATAACTGCCAGCTCTGATGGAATTATCTTGATAACAGGAGCTTACCTACAGTAAGGGGGGAAAAAGTTGTCCAGGTGACACTTCATTTCAGATAATGTTGCATTTCTCTTTTCTAACAAAGTAATTAATTTAACAAAAAAAAGCAAGGATCCTTAAAGTTGAAGCTTTTATGTAAAACTTACCCTGCTGTTTTCATAGTGGACTGTGTAGAAATCTGAACATGTCATTCCATTTAAGTGTTAAAGTGATCAGTATTTATTGAAATTTGTCTGTATATTCCAGCTGAAGAGTCAATGGCCTGTTCCTCACCCGTAGCGCATGGTCTTCGTTTTTTGAAAACTATTTCCACACTTAAAGAACATGGTAGCCTATGACTTCATCATTACTGTAGAATTTTAAAAACTGCACAGTTATGAAGAAAAATAAATTCTAATGGTGATTACGGAGTGCGTTTGTTTCAGCTTGGGAAAAGTGGTTGGAAACTTGAGCTTGTCTCTGTTGGTGGAACTCTCTAGGGGGGTGGCAGGAGGTCTGTCACCCTGTAGCTGGTGCTCGTGATGAGCTGCTGGCTCTGTGTCTCTATTAACTTTGTTGAGGCACGAGGGACCTCTGAGCTGTGGGAATGTTAGGGCCTTGCTCTGCATCCTTACAAAGGCTTTTCTGCAGAGCTGGAGGACTTGGAGCATTTCTTCATGCCGCTTCAGGCTCTTGTATGACTCGACTGTACTTAACTGGGATTTTATATTGCTTTTAATTACCTGAGAGGGATTTCTGCTTCTAGGATTACTGGGAGCTGTGCCTTGAGCAGCGCTGGGAAGCCAACTCTGTGGTGCATCTGTATCTGGCTGCCTCCGGCGATCACTTGGGGCTGGTCAGTGGGAGATCACGGATCAGAGCAGGGCTCCGCAGGTCCTGCTGTACCTACCCTGGTAATAGGTGTTGGCTGCTTCTGGGTGTAGCAGTAACTTGCACCTGGCAGCTTGATGGAGCCTGTAAAACACTATAATATATTGTCCTTTGTACTTCCCCGTCCCCGTTGCTGAAGTCTTGGCTGCAGTGGCCTGGCCTTTGAGCAGCGTGTGCCATGCTCCAGTAGCTTTCTGGGGGAGTTGCTTTTTTGTGCTTGTCATTTGCTGCTGTGCCCCAAAGGGAGGGCTTGGTTAAAAGTATCAAGTTCCTTCTCTTTCCTGCTTTTGTCCTTCATCAAAAGGAGAGGGCTGCATGAGATAAGAGCAGTGAAAAGGGTACTTCCTTGTTTTATGTCTCTGCCATGCAGAAATGGCCCTCCCCGTCACGAGATAAAAATTGCTTGCTGTGTCTTGGGCAATACCTCAACCAGCTTTCCCAACTCTGTGGTGTTACAGTTGTGGACAGAAGCAGAGCTGAGAGGGAGCTTTACTGGTTTGGAAGATGGAGGATTTGAAAGAGACCAGGTGGAACTCTTTATCAGGGAATGTAGTGATAGGACAAGGGGTAATGGTTTTAAATTGAAAGAGGGGAGATTTAGAAGCTCTTTCCTGTGAGGGTGGTGAGGCACTGGAACAGGTTGCCCAGAGGAGCTGTGGCTGCCCCGTCCCTGGAAGTGTTCAAGACCAGGCTGGATGGGGCTTTGAGCAACCTGGTCTGGTGGGAGGTGTCCCTGACCATGGCAGGGGGTTGGAACTCAGTGATCTTTAAGGTCCCTTCCAACTAACCATTCTATGATTCTAGGTGATAGATACAAGAAGGACAAGGATAAATGAAAACTTGAAGCAATGATAGTGGAGCCTACCTTGGATCCAAAGAGGTCCTGGGTGTTGCTGATACTGTGAGACTGTTATAATAAATGCAGGGAAGGGGAGCAGAGTGGGACTCTGCTGCCACGGAAGGGTGCTCAGAGTCACAGGCAGGACCAAGGAGACACTCACCTGAGGGAAAATCCTGCCCAAAGCTGCAAAGCTCTGCTTTTTGAGCAAGCATATCAGCCACAGGCAGGGGAGCTGCATGTGAGCAAAGGGAAAGACTTTGTACTTTCCCTAGGCCTTATAGCTTCACATGAATTTATTTAAAAAAAAAAAAAAGAGCACCAAACAACAACAAAAAAACCCCACCAAAACCAACCAGTCTCTTGTGGTTGTCTTCCACAAGAGCATGACTTACCTGTAGCTGTTTCACAAAAAAGGCTTGCTGCAAAAAAATCTGATGTCATTAAAAAAGGGGAGGAGAAAAAATTTCACAGAAATATTAGGGAGAAACTAAGTTGTGTAGCTGCAGGTTTAACCCCATCACACCGAGCTCTGCTCGGTGAGACATGCTATTCACACCCCAAACTAGGAGCAACAGTGAGTTTCTTAAACCCCTGGCAAAGAATAAGGCTCCTGCCACTCAAGAGTAGTGTGGAGAGACCTAAAGTGGCATTTCAGTGTGCTCCAAGGTGGCTGTCATTAAGGATTACACCATGGACACAGGTGAAGTGTGGGGAATGAAGATCACAGCTCTCAGAACAGAGCACGGCATCCCTTTTTATATGCTGATCAGGTGTGGTACCAACTGAACTCTGTTCTGCAATAGAGGAAGCTTAAAACCATCAAGCTGAGGTGTTTGAAGTGCCAGAGCAGTCCTTCTGTTCTGTGAGCACCTCCTTAGCCATGAAGTGCCACACACATCTTACAGAGAGAGCTTTATTTCATTTCTGTTGCCTCAGCCTAAAAAATGAAGCTGTATACGTGGAAACTAAATACATTCCTGATGGACAAGAGAATAATAAAAGCCCGTGTGTGTGAAAGGAAAGATAAGATAAAGCACAGCGTGTTCCTGCAGAATCTGGCGGCAGAAGGACAACGTGGAAGCAAAAGAGTTTGCTGACAAACTAGAAAGACAAGGTTATCAATGCCTCTGAGAAAATACTCCCACAGCAAACTGGAGCTTCAAATCCCCTTGGCAGACAGCTGGCACCAGGAGTGTTTGATACCTGATGGAAACGCTCAGCGCTGACTTTTCCCATGCCAGCTGTTTTCACCACTCTTAGAGAAGTGCGCATCGCAAGCTTTGTTCCCAAAGAGTCGTCTACACCACCCGGGTTCTGCAGAAAACATCTGCTGAAACAGTCATAAGCAAAACTTGAATAGTCTTTATTCCAGGTTCTTTTCTTGAGGTCAGTCTGGTCTCTCACTCCAGCTGCTTCGGCAACGGCACCTGGACAAGGACAGCGAGTATCAGTAGGAGGAAATTTCTCAGTCTTATTTCCCAAGCCCGTTTAGTTTTAATACAAACCTTCAGAAACTGTAACAAGATCAAAAATACAACAGCTGGGAGCTCCAAAGAGCTCTGGTTGGGAATTTCTTTTGTTTGTAATCCCCACTTGCTGTTTGCAATTCTTAATGCCCAGGAAATCAATTTGCAAGCAGTGAGTCCCACCACGGAGTGAACAAACACACGGGTCGGCTCAAGCAGTAAAACACGAATTTAGAATCATAGAACAGTTAGGGTTGGAAGGGACCTTAAAGATCATCGAGTTCCAACCCCCCTGCCCTGGGCAGGGACACCTCCCACTAGAGCAGGTTGCTCAGAGCCCCATCCAGCCTGGCCTTGAACACCTCCAGGGATGGGGCAGGGAATTTAGAGGTGAAGCTGAGGATACTGAGGAAAATAAGGAGTCGCGCAGATCACACAGGCACATGAGAATAAAACCCTAATGCCCCAAATCCGAGCCCTTTGACTCAATGACAGAGGACCAAAATAAAAAACGCCAAACACCAAAAAACAAACCCAAAATCCCAACACATGTCTGTTGCTTCATCTTCCCATGGGCTGTGATAGCAATTGTTATCTGACCCATTTAGGATGGACCATGAATTGATCCCTCTGCCCCAAATCCCACAGCCCCCATTTATAAAAACCTCCAGAGGATTTTGGGGGGAATGGCTGGGGTTCACTTATTGCCCCCTGTCACCCGGGTTTCTTAATCATCGCTGTGCAAAGGGAGGGTGTACCCAACAGAGCACCAGCACCATCATCCTCCATTGTCCTGAGAGGTGAGGAGGCAGCAGATCCCTCCCCAATGATAGACCATCACTAAACCATGTCCCCCAGCATCATGTCAACCTGTCCTTTGAACACCTCCAGGGATGGTGCCTCAACCACTTCCCTGGGCAGCCCATTCCAATGCTTGATAACCCTTTCAGTGTAAAACTTCTTCCTAATATCCAATCTGAACCTCCCCTGGCCCAACTTGAGGCCGTTTCCTCTTGTCCTATCGCCTGTGACTTGGGAGAAGAGACCGACCTCCACCTCTCTACACCCTCCTTTCAGGGAGTTGTAGAGAGCAATGAGGCCTCCCCTCATAGATGATTCTATGATTCTAACACACTATTACTGTTACACTAGTGGTGAGTTTCTGTGGGTTTTGTGTACCTCCCAAGTGAATTTCATGTCTTTTGCCTTTATGGATGCAGACAGCGATGCCCACGGTGGGTGCGATTCCCTCCCCTCGTGGCCATCGCTGAGCACTTACCGGTTTAAGATAAGCGACGTTACTCTGACGGATGTCGTTTAGTAGCTGATCTCTCGGGGTTATTTCGACAAGGGGAGGCGGCCTTCTCCTGGGAACTGGCTTAAGAGTTTTGATGACATCTTTGAGGTTGGTTTTCTCGGTGGGTTCCACGTACTCCGGCACGGCAGGTTTGCGCTGAGTCTTCTTCAGCTTGACCACTCTAAAGTTGACGGGCTCCTTTCCACGTGGCTCCTCAGGGGCCGGCTGCCTCACCCTCTCCTGCCGTTTGCTCAGAGACACAGCTGCAGGGACAGGTGGTTTTGGGGCTTGAGGGGGTTCATGTGTCCTCGGCTGGGGCAGCGGTCCCCCCAGCATTTCCCACATCCCAGGAGGCAACCCAAGTCCATTTTCCAGCATCGCTATCAACTCCCTCTGCTCTTTCATTTGCTGCTGCCTCTGCTCCTCTTGCCTCTTTTGCCTCTGCTTGTCCAGGTTTCTGCTGAGCAGGTTGGTCACCACCATCCTGGGCCCCGGCAGTTCGAAGTGGTACCCCATTTTAAGGAGGGTGGCGTTGGCTTTCAGCAGCCTGGCGATCTCCATTTCTGCCTGGTGGCCCAGCATGCTCCGCTGGTTGTGGAAGCGGAGCTCCGTCAGCGTCTCGTTGTACTGCAGGCATCTCATGATGGCAACGATCCCTTTGCCAGAGATGAAATTGGAATCGATGTTCAAGGTGGTGATGCTCCTGTTCTCCCGCAGCATGTTGGCCAGCGCGAACGCCACGTTGTCGTCGGCCCCCACGTTGGCCAAACTGAACGTTTTTACGTTCTTATTCTTTTTCATGGCATTGACAAAGTCTATCAGCATTTCTTTGGGGACGTTTTCTATGTTGTTCAGGTTGACCTCTTTCACGTCCGGGTTGTTTTTTCGGACTTTCTCCAAACTCTCTTCCAAATTGGTTTGATTTCCTGAGGGCCTGGCACTCAGCTTCATGAAGCTGGTGTCCAGTGCTAACTTTTTGGGGATGTTCAATTTTGATATTTTCTTTTCATTTTCATTTGGCTTCTCTATGCTTTCTCCTGATTCTGTACTGGGTTTCTTACTTATCTGATTGCTGGGAGGTTTTTCAGTGGTGTAAGTCTCCTTTGTTTCTAGTTCAGGCTCATCTTCCCCTTCCTCCTCCTCTTCATCATCTTCCTCTTCCTCCTCTACTTCTTCTTCCTCATCCTCCTCCTCTTCTTTCTCTTTATCACTTTCATCATTGTTTGTCTCCCCAAATTGTGTTCCAGAGTTGGACAAGTGCTCATTTTGGTAATGCCTCTCTCTTTCCTCTGCTGGCACCTTCCCGCCAGCTGCCTCCTCCGCGGCGTTTCTCTGGGGAAGACAGAAACCCACAGCTGAAATAATTTTATATGGCTTTGTTACGTTAACTTTCTGATAAAATAAATACATAGCAACTGGATTTAGATACCTCTGTGCCCACACTTTATGGAATAATCCCTAAGAGTGTCATTGCCTGTATGTCAGGGCTGTGCTGGCTTGCTGGGGAACGCAGGAACGATTGCCCTTAAAGTTTCTCATCTTTGCCTATTAAGCTCACAGACAATTAAATCCTGTTCATATTTAATGCTATGTTAAGGTGTGTCCTTAAACCTTTCTAGGGGTTAAGTGTTTCTGATCCAGAATCTCTTTATGGATTTTTGGTAATTTTGGTAATTGGTAATTTTTACTGATTCCTTGACAAAAGAGAAAGTTTATTTCTTGTGCCACAAACCCTTGGAAATCCTTGTTAACCCCTGACTGTTCACTCAGCCCAAGGAGGAGTGAAAAGGCCACATCGTAAGAATGGTGGGGTCACCCAGGACATGAGACAACAAGGCCATCTGGCTCTGGTACCTGCCAGAGCATCCCAGCTAAGGAAGCACATCACTGATGATGAAGCAAAACATTAGCTCAGTTTTATTTTGAGTCCAGAGAGAGGAAACTGGACCCTGCACTCAGCTGTTGCAAGGCAGTGGGGCTTCTAACACCAAAATAAATTAAGTTGCAAACTTCCACCATCTCCAGAAACACTCCTAAACTGAAATTAGCGTGCTTTTTTTTTTTCAAGCATGTTTTTGCAAGTGGATCCTCCCTCACTGAGAAATGCTAATGAAGTGCTAATAAAGATCAAGATGTTTTCCTAAAAGATTTGGAGTGGTTCAGGCAGGGAAGTGTCATGGCTCGTGCTTCACCGAAAGGCAGACAAAATGGTCACAAAGTCACTTCTGCCCTCGGGGATGTGGTTCCTATTTGCTGCGTTAGCGGATGGGTCTAGTGCAGGGATGGCTTGAGGAGTTGTCAATGCAGCAGGCAGCTCGAAGCTCAAATTCCAGATTTAACCTCAGAAGTGTTTAAAAAAATAATGTCTCTTTGATGGTAAGGTGTTGCAGGAGAGAAAAACCCACAGATTTCCCCCCTCCTCCAGAAGCAGCCCATGAAACCTGCCCTGGGAAGTCCGTGATGTGCTCTGCTGCTGTGTATTAGAAAAACTGCCTGTGTTTAAAATAAAAAATAAAAATCAGTTACCTCAAATTCACTTAGGATCAGGTATGGACGTATTTCATCTGGCCAAGTTTCCATTCTATTAACCTATTTTTAAGTGTGGCCCCCATCCTGAAAAATATCTAAGACTGACCTTAACTTTATTTCAAAGTCATAGGGATAGTAGAGTAAATTTAAAGTACTGTATTGAAGAGGGTTGGACTACTTCATGGAATTTGCATGCCTGGGCGTTAGTAAATGTTTCACATTGTTAAAATGCAGTGGTTTGGGCCTTTGTCCAGCATGACATTAAATTCTGTCAATTAATTAGTTTAATACATATGATTAATGTAGTCTTCTATGGAAAAACAATACGATATTGTTCCAAATGCAAAGTCAAACAAATTTGAGCTACATCCTCCAAACTGATTTTATGGCAATTTCTCAGTGATTTAATGAAACAGAATTAGGATTTTTCCTATATTAAAAAGCTTAAAGTAAATATTTAGGAAAAGCAATTAAGAATTACTAACCCCGACATCAGTCCAAGCTGGATCCTGACATTGCTGAGGCTTTTAGGATTAATTTAAATTTGCTTGTACCCTACCGTACGTAAGGGATAGAAGCAGAGGTAGGTTAGGGTATTAAAAGCTATAAAACAGATCCCACAGCAGATGGATAATAAATATTTGTGATTTTTTGCTTGTTACCTCAGAGGGCAAGAGGGTGACGGGAACTCTCTCGTCCTCGAGCATGCGTCTGGACGCCTTCTGCCAGTACAGGTAGTCAACCAGGGACCTGTGGTCAAAGCTCCCCGTGGGGGGTTTCTCCGTCTGATCCCTCTGTATCATCCCTGTTGGGACCTGGGGGTCCGGGGCCATGACTTCCATCTCACTCTGCAGCTCCTTGAGCTCCTCGGGCGACAGGTTAGCCAGGATTTCATCTTCATCAATGTCCTCAGGACACACTTCTTCATCAGAGTTCTGGCTGAGTTCAGACATGTTCTTTCTTCTCTCCTTCCTCTAGAACTTTATAAACCTGAAGAGAAAGATAAATTTCAAAGGGTTTATTTTTTTCTTTTCCCCCTCACTAGCGGTGCTTCACGCGGTTAAGTCAACTACTTCATGTTTTGGTCATGAGCTGTGGCAGCCCTCGGTCTCAGTGTGGGAGACAGACCGTGGGGCTAAGTCTATATTAAGCTGCACTTGGCTGGATAAAGAGAATTTATGGCGATGCTGCCATGCTCCATTTTCAGCAACCTGTCAGCTGCCCAAACCCTTCTGACATTTCAGTGCAGCTGGTGCCTCCCCCCGCATTGAGGAAGGCGGGAGACACCGTTTTCTAGAGGATTCCCAAGGATTCTCTACAGCTTCCAGTGCTGCACCCCGAGCGGGAACCACCCTGGGTGGGTGTCCTGATGTTAATGGTACCTGCGAGGTGTGTGGGTGAAATTCCACACCACGGGAAGAACCAGCACAAGGTCTCCGTATCCATAACGTCTCAGATATCTCAACAGAGCTGAGGATTTGCACGCTTCTCGCTGCCCTTAGGCAGCTCTAAACCCTGACTAGGTATTGCTGCAGGTGATCTTGGTGGGAGCACAGGTGGTTTGAGAAGACCACAACAATTTATTGTCATTTAGACAATTATTCTACCACCCGATGCCCTCTCCCCAGCCGGGAAGGGGAATCATATAAGACAAGGAAACCCGAGGGTTGAAATATAAATAGATTTAATAGGATAAGACTAAATAATTAGCATTAATAATACTAAGGAACCAGTGTTGATCCTGATATCAATATAAAATAGACAAGGACTATACTCAGCCCATTCCATCAGCAGGAAGCCGTGCACTCCCAGCAGGGACAGCCAACGTGGGACACTGCGAGTGCTGTGGCTCTGGAAGGGAAGGGCTCAGGGGTCTGGCACCGGGGCAAGGAGTTCTCTGGACCCACCACCATCAAAGGGGAGAGAGAACTATCCAGAAGACTTTCTAAATTAGAGTGAATGGGACATTCATGGTATGAAATAATCCTGTTGGCAGGTTGGGTCAAGTGCCCAGGTCTTGTTCCTTCTCATCCCGACACCTGGTGAGCTTGAAGATACAGAGATCTTGAATCCCACATAGCATAGATGGCTATGAAATAAATATTTTCAGGAATTCAGGCCCTGGCATCTTCTAAAAGTGCAGTTTTCCCAAGCGTTAGAAGATAACTTAGTCCTGTGTTGCTCAAACCAGGACACGCAGCCATCGTGCAATCAATGAGCTCTCCCAAACACCAGATCCTGGTTAAGGTAAAATCCTCCAAGATGACAAAAGGCAGGTGAACAGTTGGTACAACACACACCTGGGGACATGGGTCCATGCAGGGACAGGCACCAGCCCTTTGAACCAGCCTCAGCAGTCCCATGGGGAGCATTTCCCACAGCACATCCACATCCTGCTCCCATCCAGTCTGCCCCGGGGCAAAGCCAGTGCCCTGTTTCTTGACTGGCCTGTCTCTATCATGGCCATTATTTGCACCATCAATGGACCTTGGCTGACAGTACATCTGCAGTTCATTCTTTCCACCTTTTTTTTTTTTTTTAAATGAATTAATAAGCAACTACTAAGATTCACTTCTACTATTTGTAGAACTGATCTAACTATAGGAGATTACCTGAAATCACTTTTTTTTTTTTTCATTAAGAGCACATTCCAGCTAAGAACTACCTCCTCCTTTGTTCAGAGTATCTCATAGGCTTCTAAATTTACATGGCAAACCAGAAAGCCGTATCTCCGACACCACTGGGCTCATGGCTGCTGCACGAAAGCAGAGTAACGTGGGTGGGCAATTTTTCCACTGCAGCCCAATTCCCATACGCCGCAGTTTGGACTGTTCATTTGGTTAGGTAGATTTCCTCTCATCAGTTCAAATATTCTTTGCAGGGGAGTACTGAATCAAATCCTCATCTTGCAACTGCCAATCCATCTTTCACAGGAAAGCAACCCATGGAGGAGAGGCTGCGAAACCAAGCCCCACCAATTTTGAAGCCATATTTCTCATTACACTCTCTGCTGGAGTCTGCCAGCAGCAAAATAGTCTCTGCATGATGATGGTCTCTCTTCGCTGTTTTGTAACAAGAAACATGGCGTTCAAAGCCCTGTTAACCCCTATTAAAAAGCCATAAAACCAAATGCCCTCATTTAATTTATGGTGTTACACAGCAGGGAAGAAAGCAAAAATTTAAGAACGAAATAAGCGGTAAAGGAAAAAAGAGTAACAAAAACCCAAGCCAAGAACATAATGGCTCCATTTGCCCCTTTGGTATTTCAGAGGACATCCTTATTTTATATTATGCAGTAGCAAGCACAACAGCAGACCCACACATCAATCTATCTGGTCTAGCAGTTTTAACCCCCAGCAATTGCTGTCCATAGTGGACTCCATAAATGGTTTCCTGATGTTATCAAATAAATCAATGCTCTTCGGTAGCTGGTATGTTATTCTCCCAAACGATGCTGTTTGGGTCACAGAAGCTGTCTATTCAAGTGGTTACTTATCGCTTGCTAATTTCTTGACTGTAAATAAAGCCCCTGGCCACCTTCTTAGATTTCCATGATCTTCAGCCAGGCCATCTTGGGCCATGGTCTTGTCAGATCTGCTAAGCTAAGTAGGGTCAAACCCATGAAGTCCTCTCGAGAAGGAAAACAGGGATACTGAGAACACTATCAGGTATTTGGAGAGCAATTTTTCTTCTAAGTAGAAATATATCACTTGTCAATATCATGATGAGGAAACCCTATACTTCTGGGAGTGATGCCTCCTCCATCAGGCACAGAGCAAATGGCTGCTTGGTGACACCTCTCCTGGTGACATGGGTGCTAATCCCACCGATTTCCAAGGTGGGTATCACATTTTGCCTACTTCAGGTCTCCATAAATTACCTCGAGTACAGGATTCACTTCCTTTTCTAACACTTTGGTGTGCTGGAAACAGCACGTTAAGGCAACAAACAACACCCTCCAGGCTGGGGACACGCTCACAGCCAAATCTAGAAGCCTTTTCCAAGGCAAAACACCCGTCTTCTTTCCAACAACATTTGCAGGTACTCCCCTTGGAGCTTTCCAAATTAATCAGCCATTCCTCAGCCTTCATTAAGACAGGAAAGCCACTTCCGTGGGTAGCACTTGCTATTTTCACACCAATTTGACACTTGCTCGGGAATCCCTGGACTAATGAGCTGCTGCACCAGGTGCCCTGTTACCAAACGGCAGAGCTGTGCCAGCAGCTCCGCTCGAAGCGCGAGCAGAAGCAGATCGCAAGGTGATCCCTATGGGTAACAGCTCAAAATTAGCGGTAAGTAGGTACCTAACAAGTGTTAAATAAAAGCACTTTAGGAGCAAACTGACAGAAGAAAAGGTCTGCCCTGGGTAATGAACAATTCATACCCACTGCTCGCTGTTTCCAAGGCAGGTACTCGCGTGTGGATGACCTCTTGCATGAAACCCAGCAGGCTCTCGTGCAGGATCGCTTCACTTCATTGATTTTTCTCATTTGTGCATTTTCTTCAAAACTTCCAGCCTATCTTTCTCGAAAGCAAAAGGGTTGACAAGTTTTTAACTCAACTATCAAGAAGGGCTGGCTCCTGTGTTACCATTTGACACAAGGCAGGCCATCAAACCATGCTTCGAGTGTTCTCTCTCGAGCAAAAATGTGTTCTATATTTAAGATAATTGATGGGACACATGCCAATGCCAAATACCTGAGAGCAACTCCTGTAATGTTTGTTTTCATTTTTTTTTTGCTCATAAAACCTACATTTTTATTTCCCTTTACTACCAAACCATGGCATTTCCAAGGGCCAAGACATTAACTGGAATGAATTGGAGAACGTGTAACAAACCTGCACCACTTTTAAGAAACTTATGGGCTTGATGGGGCAGTCTAAAATTGACCAACAGTAGCATGCACCAAGTATGTCCAGCAATGCAGTGTAACGCAATATGTGGATTATAAGGGGTCAGATGATGGGATCTTAACAATAACAACCTCCTAGTAACGAGAGCAATCATAGAGGGACACCCTGTGGGAAAGACACCAGGGATCATCTTGGAGGAAAAAAACCCAACGCACCACACCTCCAAACCATTACAGAAATAAATATATCAGATTAAGTTTGTTGCTTAAATAGAGTAAGGACATCTGACTTTAGAGGTATTTGCCCAAGTCGCCTGGCAGGGGAGCTGCAAAGTCAAGCCCCCGTGCGAAGCAGCAGGCATGGTGGTGGCTGGTGTGGGGATAGACATGAGCCCCTTACCTCTGCAGTCACCAAATCACCACATCTCACCATGTGGGGGTCTGGCAGTTTCCTTCCGTTCTGAAAGGAGAGAGCAGAGCCATGCCTCCTGTTTCAGTGGGACCTGGATGCCTCTAATCTGGCCCCAAAAAAAGAACATAGTGATTTATTTTCTTTTTTTTTTTTTTTTCCGTTTCCATTTTCAGATAAGTCTGAGCAGCTACACTGGGTCCTCCCTATGTGGTAGGAAACCACCTCTGTCATCATCCACACTCCTTATTACAAGGAGAAGAAAACACAAAAAAGTGTAGAGAGAATGAGGAACATGGGAGGGAATCATAGAATACCAGGTTGGAAGGGACCTCAAGAATCATCTAGTCCAACCTTTTCTGGCAAAAGCACGGTCTAGACAAGATGGCCCAGCACCCTGTCCGGCTGAATCTTAGAAGTGTCCAGTGATGGGGAATCCACCACTTCCCTGGGGAGATTATTCCAATGGCTGATTGTTCTCATGAAACATTTTCTTCTTGTGTCCCATTGGAATCTCCCCAGGAGTAACTTGTACCCATCACCTCTCATCTTTTCCACGCGACTCCTTGTAAAAAGGGAGTCTCCATCTTCTTTGTAGCCACCCTTTAAATAGTGGAATATGGTGAGTAGGTCTCCCCTAAGCCTTCTTTTCTCAAGGCTGAAAAAAACCCCACTTCTCTCAGCCTTTTCTCATACATGAGGCCTCTCAGTCCTTTGTGCCCTTCTCTGGACCCTCTCCAGCTTGTCCAGGGCTTTTTTGTATTGCGGGGACCAAAACTGAGCACAGGATTCCAGGCGTGGCCTGACAAGTGCTGAGTAGAGTGGGATAATGACTTCTTTCATCTCTGGTGGTGATGCCCTTGCTGATGCTAACCAGCATTCTGTTGCCTTTCTTTACTGCCGCAGCAGAGTCTTCACTCATATTGAGCTTGTTGTCCACCAGGACCCCCACATCCCCTTCCACAGAGCTGCTCCCCGGCTGAGTAGGTCCCAACCTGTGCCACGCTCCTGGGTTATGTTTTCACAGATGCAAGATCTTATGCTTGTCTTTGTAGAACTTCATAAGGTTCTTGTCAGCCCACTCTTCCAGCCTCTCCAGGTCTTCCTGCAGGGTGGCTCTCCCTTCTGAAGTGTCACCAGAAGACTTCATCAAGGTACACTTGATCCCACGTTCTAAATTTCACCCTCAAAGCCCGAGTTTCTGTGCTCACTTGCCAACGACCAAAGCTCTACCTCACCCACCATCCCCCCCAGCTGATATAGACGTGCTTTTCTTTTTTAATCATCATGTTTTTACGTGGTTTGAGCAGCACCCCCAGCACAGAGGAGACACCTGATGCCTCTTTGGACCGTGCTCATTTCCAAAGCAGCAGGTCTGTGGCTAGAGGAGGGAGTTTCTACTCCCAGATACCATTTATATCATGGACAAGCCACTGAAACACTCAGAGCTAGTTACATCCCTGCTAACTCAGTATTTCACTTTCCCAGCTCGTGTTATTTATGTGACTTTGGCAAAGCACGTCCAAACACCGGGACATTTTCATCCCTGGGGGGTGGCTCGTTGCCTCATCTTCCTGAAGCACAGCACTAACAGCTGCCAAATGAAAACCAGCCTGTGGTGGGTGAAAATGGGTCTGTGAGAGACAGGGAGCAATTTTGTTATTTTATGGGGAACAAGCGATTCACGAGGGGATGTTGAACGTCTGACCACGATGCCAGGGACCGAGCCACGGCTCTGCCTGAAGCTTTTTTTTGCCAACAGGCAAAGTCAAAAGTCCCCCCTGAGCTGCCCTGATGTGGCTTCACCTGGTCTGGGACAGAGCTGAGGCTTTACAAGGGGGACACCAACCCTCTGTGGCAGGGACCGACTGGGGATGGAGACTCATGGCTGGCCCGGGGCAGCGCTGGCTCCTGTCTGACAGCAGCAGCTTGCCCCAAGCACAAGGCAGCACAGGCAGACACAACGCTCAGTCACACACTACCCATGGGCATCACACAGGGCACTTACCCAAATATTGACCATTATTATCCACGGGCTTATTATCCCAAATCTGTGTGCAAGACTCGGGCTTGGAAACTCAATACTTTGCATCAGAAACACAAGCTGGGACCCTCAGAGAAGCCATTCACTCTCCACACAGTCTGCGTAAGAACCTATCTGTGGCTCCATGTCCAATTAAGAGTTATTTACTATTAACTCTACCTTTAGTCTTATGATTTAATCAATGTTCTGGGCTTGCATGGCCTCAGGAACGACAAAACCCTCACACTAAAAACAGTAGCTAGAATTAAACTTTAAAATGTCCTCTCTCCTCTTCAGCCAAATTTATAGCCTCTCTCAAGGCAGTAGTATTAAATCAGAACTGTTATGACGTGACACCAAGGACTCTTGGAGGAGCAACAATCATCACCATAACCTTTTGAATGAGCGATAGTCTCCACATTTATATGAAACACTGAATTCAGCACCAGACAGATCAGATGTGGTGAGAAACGGAGTCATTCTAGGAAACAATGTCACCTTTCACACCGAGCGCTATAAGAGAGAGAGACACCCCACGTTTAAGCCTATCACAGCCCCAGACCTCGTATCATCCTGCCTCTAAAACGTGCCCGTGGGCAATGACGTCGTCAAGGCCACGTGGCGATTTCGTTACGTATGTGTGAGGCACGTCCTTCCCTAACCTCATCCTGGGAACAGGTGGAAGGGTTTCTTCTAGAGTTACTCCAGCTGAGCCCCGCCTGGCTACAAACTCTCCTCCATCCCCAGCTCTTCGATGACACTCTAACGATTAAATATAAATTGGGACTCATGCCTGCTGTACTTAAGACGGGCTAGAGATGCCCTGGAAGACAGAGCACATCCCTCTGCAGTCAAGGACTTGCTGAAGGATTTATGGTGATTCCCCTCATAAGGGACAGACAAGGATAACAAAATTGGATGGATGACAAGGAGCTGCTGCTTGGTTAAAGGTCTTGCTTCTCTTTCATGAAGGCCCTGACATCTGTGTCCTGTGTCCTCCTGGGCTACCAGCACCTCTCACAACTCTTCCAAGGAGGAAACATCACATCAGGTTTGACTTGCTGCATCGGAGCTTGGGGTAATTGCCTTTGATGATACATCCTGCCCCGGGAGATGATCCATGTGGTCCTGAATCTGTGTCTAACAGCTATGAGGAGAAGGGGAAGGTCTGGCCAGTCAGGCCAGGGGGTTGTGCATCAGTCAGGGTGTCACTACCCTCACCCACTGGTAGCATGGGCATCACAGCGATGCTGGGAACGGGAGAAAGTGTTTTCTTTGGAAAGCTCAGCCACACATTGCGGACACGCTGTCCTGGCACGCAAGGGCGCTTGGCCAGTTTGTGACAGGACAGGGCAGGTGGAGGAGAGAGTTAAACAGGAGGGAAAGAGGGTGGATAACAGCTCAGCAAACGTACCACTGCCTCCCCTTCCTCTGCCCAGGCCTAGTGAGGGATCAGCTCTGAGGTCCCACCCTGTAGGACCCAATGCTGGGGTCAGGTTTAGAGAGACATCAGTCTCCAAAGTACCAACCCATGCCTTGCTGTGGGCAAGGACCAGCTCTGGAACCACCAGCCACCACAAAATCCACTGTGCAAAGCTCACACCTGGAAACACGAACAGATGCCACATCTGCAACCTCATTCCTTCCCCGGCAACATCTTCCATGCCAGGATGAAGGTCCATTTTCTCACTGCTTGGTAAAACAGCAAACATCCATATCTGCAGAGTTACCCAAATTACATAAATGCAAATGCTAATTGATTCTAACGAAGGCTGCATTATGTGGGAAAATGGGGGCTGCCCCCAGATTGGAGCTGTAGGTCCCCTTCCCCCTGCTCCATACAAATGCCATGTTCAGTGTTTCCCTGGATGGGAAAAACAGATTTATCCCAGATCGATCCGAGGAACAACACGGGGCTTTCCCTGCAGTCAGTGCCAGCATCCTGGTGCCTTCAGCAGCAGAAGAACAAAGGCAAGAGCAGGGAGACACGATGCCCAGCACAGCACAGGGAGAATAAGCCCCACAGAACTGTTTACGGTTTCACACGTTTGCAAAATAAGGTAATTTTTTTTGCCACCACCATATTTATCTCAAGCAGCTGCAAAAAGTGACAGAAGGGATTTGAAAACCACTCCAGGAAGTTTCTGTTACCAACAAGATAAAAGATTCTGAAGCATGCAGAAATTTTTCCTCTGGCACAAATCCCCAGGAAAAAGAAAAGTCCATGGAAAATAGATAATTGGACTTAAGTTTATAACCATTAAATAAAATAAACCCAGTTAAAAGTTTGGTCCCATTTCCTTTAACTTGATAGATTTGTGTGAGGCCTTGCTATAGCTGAAATTCTCAGCTTCCTACCTTAGAAATTTATTAAATATGACAGAAAAGCACAAAGGAGATGGAAGAATGGTGTGGAAAGCAGAAATCTTCCTAGGAAAGGTGGGAACTTACCCAGAAATTGCCAGGCAAACACAATGAGACAGGGAGCTTCTCCCCAGGCTCGGCAGCCGCCTGCAGAAGCGGCTCTCCTGCTTTAATCCCCAAAGCCCAGGAGATGAAGCAAACCTTCAGCCTTAAAGCATTTCCTACCAACGTTTGGGGACCGGCTGGGCCACAGTGGAGGCTTCTCACCCACCCAGGAGCCACGCAGCCTTGCTGTGTACAAAACACCACCCCAGCGTCACTCACATTGAAGCTGAACAAGCCCAGGATCATAAATGAAAAGTCAGCAGAGACCTGGAAGAGTCACATCACGTATTGAGTCACCTTGGCCCACAAGTTTCACATAAGTCTACTTGGGTGCACGTTAAAGATCTTTGATTTGAAGGATCTGCCTGCGCTCGGGGAGGGGGCTGTGGGTCCCTCCTCGGTCCCTGTGCCCCAGGAATGTCCCACACCGGCCTCCCACGGGGCTTGCAGCAGCTCCCACGGGAGTTAGTCCTCCCACATCTCAGAGCATTTCTGTTCAAAACAGCAGAGCAAAAAAGCAGGCAGCAATTAAAAACATCAGGCGTGGCTTATTTTAGCACAGGGCCCCAATGCCTTTTTAAGGATTCCTGGCAAGGGCTGGTTTTTCTTCTTCATCCCTTCACTAAAAAGCTCACTCAGAAATGCTCCGTTATGTACGGTTTTATGTGGGTTTTTATTTCCCCTCCACATGCTCATCTCAGCAGCAGCAGCATCTGCTACCTTCTGAAGAGAGAGATGACACTCTAAAATTGTTCCCTGTGGGTTTGTGGGTGTGTTACACTGGTGTTTCACGTTTTTCACCTCTTGGCTTTGCTCTGGAACACACTAAAAAAGAATTTCTAAGTATCTCTTCGAGCTGGAAGGGGCGGGAAGGATTTCGGAGGATAGGAGAGGCAAGAAGGCTCTTCACTTCTGCTGGTCAGTCACTAGATGTCCTCACTAGTCCTGGGCTGCGGTTAAACAGCAGGAAGCGCAGACGAGGTAGCAATCCAAAGCAAGCACAGGCAATTTGTATTTCAACTGTGAACAAATATGATAATAGTTACAAGGATGTCTTTATTACCTCTTCAGCTCCATTATCCAGACCCGGTGAACAGCCATGCATGTGGATCAAAGCACCGCTCCAGAAATGCGTCGACGTCAGCTGGAGGTCTGCAAAAGGCAAAGTTAAGGGTCCTGGATGGGCAGGGGGTCCCAAGGGGATGTTGTGCCCTCCCCTCTCCCTCCCTGTGCCACCCAAGGCCGACCCCAGCCCTTTGCTACCTGCCCCAGGCAACACCCGGGAAAGAAGTTAGATCTTCTTATTCTCTCCTCTTCTGGGCCTCCTCCTTCACTCTGTACCTCCACCCTTCCCAGAAGTTTCTAAGAGCACAACTCTTGCAGGGCCAGGCATGCAGAGAACGACAAGAGGGGTGACAAGTGCTGCACTTGTCCCTCTCCCCCCTCTTGGATTTCCAGCTCCTTGGACAGCTGAGCCCTTGCCTCCTGGAAGCTGCAAATCAGGCTCTGGGCTCGGTCCTGGAGGCTTTCTTCCCACTATTCGCCAACTACAGCAAACCACCCTCAACCCAAATCCACCTCATGTTCCCACCTTCTCAACAACATCATCCAGAACTGTCCTGGTCCTGTCCAAACAAGCCGGGACGTCAGGCCAAGCGCCAGCGTCGTGCCAACACGGATGTGTCCGACTGAGCCAAATCCTGACCGCTAACGGAAAAGCCAATACAGAACTCAATGGCAACGGCACTAAAACAAAAGGAATGCAAACACCGCTTTAAATGGGGCACAGACCTTGTTACACACCTCATTTCCTTCTTTAAATGAAAAGCTTTGAGAGAGCTGATAAAAAACTGCCAGCCTGCACCGATACCATTACTTCTGGGTAAGGCACTGGACTTCGTACCACTCAAAACACCCACGGTTTCTAACAGCCCGAAGCACGACTCAACGGATGAAGAACTTGCAGACAAACCTCAAAAGGGAAAACTATGACAACATGGTGGTATTTCTAGTGGGCACATCTGCAAGTTCTTGTTAACACCTGTTTTCCCCAGCAACCTGGAAATAAGCGTAACATTCAGTGGTGCTGGTGAAGCTTATGGGCACCACAAGAAGTAGGAAACGACAAATGACTCTGAAGAGATGAGAGTGGGACGCAATAACCTCAACTGCCTGATGACCAGGGCGCAGAAGGAGTTGTACACCTAGAAGCCAAATCGCTCTTCCAGAAAGGTGGGTATCTCAGAGGGCACAAGCCTGAAAGAGGACCCAGCAGATGAGCAACACAAACCCTAGGAGCCACGCTCCCAACGGGAAAGGCTGCAGCAATTTTGAGATGCAAGGATAGACAAGGACAAAGTATTTCCAGAAACACGAGGCCACCTCCGTCTGTGCATCGCTGCCGAGATGAGGCTGGGCGGCAGGTCCAGGGACAGCGACCCTCCCCTGGGGATGCTGAGCCCAGCTCAGCTCCCTCGGGGCAGCTGTGCCAGAGAGGCCCCTGCAAAGGCATGGAGCACCGCTCCTCCCTCCCCCATCCACCCTCGGAAATTCAGATTTAGACAGATTTTGGGAGGGTCTGAACTGCCCCAGGCCAAGCTTCCCCCAGCCGAGGCCACTGACCCTCTGTATCCAACCTAACACTGCAGGCCAAAAGAAATCAGAGCCCAGTGATTTACTTGCTTCTTAACTTTAAAGCCCTGAAATAACACACACTGCACTTTCCCAAGCACTCAAGTAGAAACAGGAGGAATGCTGAAGTGGTTTTGGTAAGCACACTTTTTAGTTTATTGACCTATACAAAATAATAGGTCTAAAAAATTCAGAAGTAGTAAAAGAATAAGCAAAAAGAGCTTTCGCGTTTCTAGTAGGCTATACAAATATGCAAAAAACAAGGAAATAAGTTATTTTTTATTTTGTTTTTGTTCGTTTAATTCCAAATCGCGACTCTAATAATACAAACGACTAAGTACCAGCTTAACAAGTGTGTTCCTTCTGTATATATTACATGCTCTGGAATATTGGTAAAAAAATGTCAAAAAAGTTTATCAGAAACTTTTCTATTCACAATATGAACAAGGTGTAACTAATCCTTTGTATAAAAGAAAAAGAGCACCATTTATGGAATCCTGAAGCACAGTACAGCTGAGAAACGAGAGAGATTTTACCGAATGCAAACGACTTGTCGGAAATCACGCGAGATAACCCATGCCAGTTTGTTCCTACGACGTGAGGTAGGTTTATCCCTCTTAGACCAAGACTGCAGTTGCACTTGTGTTTGTTTGTTTGTTTTTTTTTATTTCCCTACACAAATGGTTTTGTGAAAATGCTGTTCTGTCACTTAGTGACTTTGCAACGCACCTGGCAGTTCAGATGACTCGCGGTACAATCCTAATGCCCCTCATTTTAAGGCACCCACTTGGCTGTTTGTGTTTTCATCCCACCTTAAAATACTGGCCGTCACAATCCGATTGTTCGCAGGGCGATCACCGGGGCTCCCCACTGCGGGTCCTCGATGCATTGTGGCAGAGCAAAGTGTCACCAATGTCACCGTCACCCGATGAACGGGGTGCACTGTGCAGCCACCATGAAAATTTGCCTACTCCTCCGCACAGTGAAGTTGTACCATGGAAAAAGGTGATTAAATGGGAGGTTATTAATTATACTTTATCGTGGAAAAGAGTTCAAAGCTCACTGCTGCTGTCTCCAAAAAGCCACAACTGCCTCGAGTTTTACATGACATACTGTGTCAGCATATTCTTTTCTTTCCAGAATTTGCTTGTGGTGCTAACAAACACTCTTAACAACACCCCAAAAAATGGATAAACTCACTCAAACCTCCATAATAAAAAAAAAATAATAATCCAGCCTTCCTTCAAGTAATGTTCCAATACTGATTAAGTCACCCTTTGTCTCACACACACACACAGTATCTATCCTTCATAAGCTTATGAATGTCCTTCCGGGTCACCATAAGCCATGGCAGAATAAATTTTCATTTCTTCTTCTTTCAGACATCAGAATTGTGCTCCTAAAATTCCCGGTTTTTCCATAAGAGTCTCCTTTTCACATTTCTTTTTTTCCCCTCTGAGGTTTGCCTTCAACACGTTCCAATCTTCCAAAAAAGTGCTTGCTAAATATAAATACTTCAACCAAGTGCTGCATCTAGTCATAGATTAAACTGTGGCTTGCCCTTGCTCGTGTAGGCCATCCGGATTCAGAAAGAAACGCCATTCCTGGTAAGACTTTGTCCTTTTGCTGCAGTCCCTCTTCCCAGCGAAACAGCCTGCTTCCTTTTCTTGTTCAGAAGTCCCCGTCCCCCCCCGCCGAGCTCTGCCTCGGGGTCACAGCGTTTTGTGCAAGGGTAGGGACACGGGGGGCTGCCGTGGGGTCTTACACGAGCGTCCCGGGCTTGGAATCCTCATGCCAGAATAACCTCTGCTCGTTGCTGTGCAATTCATCTTCCAACCGGCTCTCGTCCTCGCCACCCAACTGGCTTGTCTCCCCGTAGGCTCTGCAAGAGAGAGACAAGGCATCAGGGACTGGCCAGGACCCCCCCAAACTGCACACACTTACACAGCCCCCTCGGGCTTTAAGTAACATCTGTTACTGTGACTTCACCCCAAGTGTAACGTGCATCCAAACACAAACCCAGTTTTGGTGCCGCAATCAGAGAAATTGTGTGCCACGGGATCTCAGCTGCTCAAAATTGCCAAGACTTCTTAGAGCGTGTTGATTGCTCGTTTGCCATAATCCCATTTAAATAGAAAATGAAACAGATGAATGATCAAACAAGTGATTCACAATATGGAAAATTAATAGCTAATAAACCTTATATAGAAAAAGCTGCCAAAATAAGCAGAGTTTCCAAAGCCTAATTGTAAGAATTTCGCAGAACCTATATTTTTAAACACTGTTACTGTAGATCTTTTAAATCACTGCAATAAAAAAAGCCCATGGCATTTATCTTAGAAATGAGGATCTAGCAGAAGCTTTTGTATCTTTCCTTACGCTTTCATTTATTTTAAAACAAACAAAATTAAAAATTCAGCAATTTCATGCAAGTCAGCCTGGCTGCAAGCGCAAGCTGCAGCCATGAAGCAGGAGGCACAGATGTGGGGTACTTACTACAGCTGGCTACACTTAGCACAACCCTACTCAAACATGGTGGCATTAAGAGAGACAGAGGAATTTCTGCAAGGACCAAGCAGACCCTGGGCTCCCTGCAGTCCTCAGGAGAGCCCCTCAAGTAGCACCTGGTCCCCCCTGGGAACCAGGAACATCCAAGTGAGATGTGCTCAGCAGATGGGGTATTGCACCAAGACATGAGGTTGAAGAGAGATGTTTCCTTTCCTTGTTTTCCCAGTTTATCAGCACAGGTGCTACAGCATCAGAAATACAACAGGACTGTGTCTTGCTGGACTGCTGGTGGGGTGCAGGACACACCTGTCACAGGGGGTGAGGAGGACTCAGCACTGCTCCGAGCATCACAGCTACCAGGGAGCACAAGACCTTTGATGGTCCAGCACCAGCCAGAGGCACAGGCTGTGCAAGAAATGAGCTCTGTTCCCCACTTCCTCAAGTGTCAGTGGTAGAGCTAGTGGTGGAACAGCTGGTCTACTCCACACACAGAGGACTTGCTCTCACAAAGCCAATTTTATAGTTACTCTTCATCCCAGCCCTTTGAAATCAAGCTGGTTTCCTCAGCAGTTTTAACAGCCTGTGAATGGCACGACAAAGGGCAGAAACTCTTGATATTACTCTACTCACCTGCTCTGCAAAGGAAGGTTGCCATAAACATTGCCATAACAGCTGGAATAAGAGGAATGAGATAATGAATCGTAGTCTGAAAGTCCCAGTGCAAGTGGGTTTCGCCAGTTCCCAGCAGTGTTTCCAGAAGATGCTGGAATTAAAAAGTAAAATAAAAAAAAATTAGAGCAAATTAGATCTTTCTCCAGCTAAATCAGCTAAGACAAATGAAACAATTCTCATTAGCAATCTGTATGGGTTTCTGCAGGACACACAAGCAGACAATGCAAACACAAAATGTGACCTACAGGCCCTGCAGGGAGGAAAGTGCTGTGAGGGTGGTATTTTGGAGGTAGGGAATCTTTTTAAAGACTGACCCATTCAGTGACACTCATTACACTGTATTTTGGAAGCCATCATGGCAACTGCATTTACATGGCATGAAGCTCTGCTCACTGCTTCTAGCTGGCAAACACGCCAGTTTGAAGCCTTTTAGTGCTTCTTTGGACCACTGTGCTTACAGAAAGTAAAAGCCAGTTTTACCCACTGGTGAAGGCAACAAGCAAGTCTTTCTTCCTGAGCACAGAACAACATCCCGTCCAGTTCCTCATCTACCTTTCAGGGCAGAGCTCTAGCCTGGCTTCTACTCTGCTGACTTCAGTGAGGCAGCAGAGGGTGGCCAGAATTCGATGCACAGCAGGGACTGACAAAAACATTTAAGCAGAGAAGAAATCAGACGTTACCTGAAGAGAAAGATGACACCCGACTGGTAGGAGAGCACGGCACCTGCAGAGCAGCAAAGCCCAAACTCCTCTGAGATCCTCTGTCAGACTCAAAGCCCGCCTGCAGGCTATGACCCTGTTCCTTTTGACTGGAGGCACGTTGGTACCAACCCCGGAGATGCTCTGCTACTAAGGCCTTGTGAATGTTTTTGGTTATGTGCTCCGTTTTAGCAACTTGCTTCCTTGGAAGCCGTAGGGTTGCGTATGGGTTGTGCGGTACTCTGTCCACGTCGTCCTCGTGGTAAGACCTGAATTCCCTGTAACGGTCATATCCGTAATGTGCCGACGAGCGGTAGGAAGGATTGACACTGTACTGTCCCTCCGTATCGCTCTCATAAACATATCCTCCGTTGTAATAAGCATCAGATTCGGTGTATGGGGAATATCCGGAAATATAGTAACTAGAAGAAGGCTGCTCCTGACTTTTGTGGTAGACACCGTTGCGCACATCCTTTTGGGCAAGGTTTGGCATACTTCCTGAATTTGCAGCAGAAATGTTGTGTTTCTTTGACCGTCTTCGGCCCCTGGTCCTGTTGTCGAGCGTCTGAGTGGTATAATACGGGTTGGGAGTAGGTGTCACACAGTAATATTCTGCACTCGACTGGCTGGTGTAGGATGATCCATCATCGAGGATCTCTGTGCTGCTGCTTCGCTGGGACTTGGAGAGGGTGAAGGCTGCCTTGTCAGCAGGAGTCTCGGACAGCAGGTGGGTTTGGGATTCCAGGCTTCCGCTGCGCTGCCGGCAATGGTGGGGGGAAACATCTGGCCTGAAACAACACAGATGTTGGTTGGTCAAAGGCAGTCACAGGGAAATCCACACAGACACAGAGCTGGAGAGAGCACGCACAGGCAAGTCACGGCCTCCCCAGCCAAAGCACAACACAAACCCTGTTCTTTCTTTCCACACAGAACATCTACATCGCAAGAAATCCAGCGTGGCTGAATTTTAGATTTGCTGCAACAGTAGGAGATCCCCCATATAAAAGCCTCTCCTGGTAAATGAGGTTAATCTGTGACAGGGACGCATGCAGCAAAGCTCATAAACTCACATTCTGTAGTGATTTACAGGAAGGGTCTCAGTTTTTAAGTAGGTAAAGTCTACCCAAGGAACTGAGCTAGGAGCAGCATAGCAAGATGGGTTTCCTGGGGCTCTGTCTCTCAAGGCTGCATTACCCCAGCCAAATAAACCATGAGCTCTTCATAACATTGTAAGATTTATAGCATCTCTCCTGCCCCAGCGCAGACTCTCCACTGTCTAATAACACAGGTGAGATCATGTTGCAGCTCTCTTCCCATAGTAAAGGTACAAATTGGGATCTCTTGCCTCTATCTGGCCCTTTGTTTCCTCAGGAGGCTTGTAGGAAACAATCCACAGCAGACATCTGTCAGCTCCTGAACAAGTTTTTGTGGGGAGACCACTAGCTGACGGTCAATACAACTTCATAAGCCTCACTTTGTTAGAAAATGAGGCTACAAGGGAAACGTAAAATAAATTCTGGCTATCTTAAAAGCATTCTGCACTTAAAACAAATTCCTCTTACTGTAAGTGGCTGCTACTGTAGGCATTGCGTGTGAGCACGGGGGTTGTAGGCATGCTTCTCCCTCCATGGGGCTGGGGCGGCCGGTCCAGGGTTCGGTAAGGACTGCTGTGAGTTGAAAGAGGGTCCCTGTAATGAAGGAGACAACGCCAGTGAGGTTAAACACCATGGGAGTCACAGCACACAGAATATGCATGCCCTAACTCTTGAAGAAACAAAACAAAAGGCAGAAAAAGCAGATACGGGTTTAACAGGACATGCTTTCTGTATAAAGGACAGATTTGTAATACAGGGAAGAAAAATTCAACCCCTTCTTGTGGTTCAAGAAGGGTTGATAACACAGCAAGGGAGGTCTTCACAGGACAACTGGTAGGAAAGGCTCCTGCTAAAGGACAGAAGTACAAAGCAGAAGGGACAGAGCAGGGAACAGAGAAGCAAAGGAGTCGGGTTTTAAAATGAAGCACATCACAGCTAAAGGGTTATATATGTCTGTAACTCAGCTTCCAAATGTCACGTGGAGGACTGCTCTGCTTACCTTGAGGGACAGCTGAGAAAAATGCAATGACATGACACTGCCCAAAACTTCAAAAATATTTCAGCAGCTTGCTCAAGCCAGACACAGACCAAGAAGTATCAGGATGAGTGGGAATCCTCACACAGAGAACAACCAGCACCAGATCAGACCCACAGAACCTGATCACAAAACTGTCAGAAGAGCTACTGCTATCAATGTGCCCCATGGAACTACTCTTCTAGCTCAGAAAGTGGCCAAATCTCATGGATACATGTGAAAACCTCAGCCAGTCACTGCAGCTGGCACTACTGATGGCAGCTGGTTGAATCCCAGTAACTCTTACATGGTGAGTCGCCCATCAGGACTTAACACGAATTCTGTACGCTTTGACAATGTAAATCCCGATACCAACCGGAGGGATCAGTATGGTTTGGTGTTAATTGAAGCCATTGAGCACAATCATCAGCAAAACTACAAGTTGTTTAATTAATACTATAAACAAACCATAGAAATGGAGACAAAGAGTGGCAGTTCTGGTGGGCCCGAGCAATTCCTTAAATACAGCCCTGGCTGTTAAATTTCTCACCCATCTCAAACCTCTCCACAAAGACTACACTACCCTATGGTTTCAGAGACCACGGCAACTACTTATACACACTTATCCCCACTTTTGTTACTAAACAGGAAATTTAGCTCCTGTCACCAAATGGCAGAGGAGTATGGATGCAGCAGGCTCTGCTGGAGACCCCGTAGTACCAGAAGTCTTGGCAGGGGCAGGACAGGCAGCAAGGTGGAGAGCACAGCGGCAGCGAGACGAGCCCTACCTGGAGTGTCTGGTTTCCAAGAGCTGCTCATTTATGGATGACTTTCTGAGATGAATTCTCTCCACCCCGAGGGACTTCGGTGGGGGAAGCCTTGGAGAAAGCTGCGCAGAGCTGGGTCTCTGCGCTGGCGCAGGAACCGATTCACCGACTGTTGAAAAGGAACATGCATTTTGTTAGCAAAATCCTTGATATTTTCGCCCTCTATGCAAATCTGTGGCCCCCCCTAAGCAGAAATACTTTGCACTACAGAGACAAGTTGTGAATCTGGAAAGTTTCTCCTGTCTGCACCAAGCTCTTCTCCACGCGGAGAGGACGTCACACAGATCTCAGCAGCACCTACAGGTACAACACCCAGCTTGGGGCTGCGCCAGATCAAAGTGGAACTTCCTTGGGAAAACACCTGTTTGCAGCACGATCCCTCCCCGGAGCCGAGCAGGCAAGCTCAGCCTCTGCAAAAGCCAGTTCCTCTCCCCCACCTTCCAGCTCTTTTCTTGAAAATGACATTTTAAGGATTCGTTTTGGAATACAACCTAAAAGGGGCTGACTTCAAAAGCGTCTGAATGAGCAAAGGCAACTGACAGACAGGTTTGGCTGAAGGCAATCGGGAAGACGCTGGTTTGATCCTTGTTCTCGCTTTGCTTAGGGCACGACCCAGGTCCCATCAGAGCCAAGAGGAAACTCCAACTAATACATTTAAATGCAGGATGAGCACCTCAGAGAGCGCTTTCAGAAGCCAAAGCCCCGGCTCTACTTCTACTTGTACAAGCAGGAATCAGGTGTAACTCCATTTTAAAGCACAAGCTGGGTTGTACAAGTCTAAAACTGGGACAAACTGAGATCAGAATCAGGCCCTAACTGAAAAGCGAGTACTAATTTAGATAATGTTTGTCCCCAGATGATGATTATCCAGTTTAAGGGAGAGGCAAGCCAAGTCCTTTCCACCTTGTGGAATAGGGCGTGAATGTGTGTGTCTGTGGGTGTGGGTGCAAAATGAGTAAGCTGAGCAAACACCATACCCATGCAAGATGCAGGCTCACCAGGTAACAGAGAAACGTAAACAGATCATTAGTATTTGTGCCTATTCTACTTATTTTTTACGTAAGTTTTATAGTGGCTGTGAGGACAGAAGGGCTGAGCAAATCCTCCCAGCTTGTAACTCCTCCAGCCACATCTGCCTCTGGCCAGGTCCTAGGGATGAAGTATTTGTTCAAAATTCAAAGCCTTCCAGCTTGCAGGTTGGTCACATTAAAACTGATCACCTTCTCTAAAGACAACTCTGATCAGCTCACGGAGCAGACACTTCCAATAATTAACCCATTATGAAGACAGACATTCCTGGTTAAGCTCTTTCCTCCTCTGCTATGAAGTAATTTGTCATCGAACGCCACCAAAGCAGTAGGCTAGAGGACACTAAGTCAAAGGAATGTATCTGAATGGGCACACTTCATAGGAAGAATAAGCAACTTACCGTCATCATAGGTGGTTGTATCAGACAGGGAGCTGCTCTCAGATGGAATTATATCATCTGTGAATGAAAACAAGTTACTTTAAGCATGGAAGACCCAACATTAATTTCCAAATATCACATACAGTTTATTTTCTACAGCTTCAGAGACAGCTGATACTTCTAACACTACAATCTGTATGCTTTAGCCCTCAAGAGTCTGAAGACATACGTCCTTTGGAGTATGTCATGATCTAGTTGTGCTCACTGCAGTTCAGCAACCTGCCTACCTAAAAGAGATTTTTTTTCAACTGCAGTGGGAATCAGGCCAAGGTTTACAAAGGTGTTTTCCACCCAACTTCCAACAGATCTCACAGGGTGTTTTGGTGCTTCAATAGGAGTCAGGAGCCTACAGAGACATGTATATCTTGGTTGCGAGCATCTAATCTCCTCTAGGTACACCTGAAATTCCACCAGGTAGGTGCCTTTTGAAATCTGGCATTCACTTTTGAATGTTTCATCAGCATACAAATTCAGTTTCAATTAAATTAATATCGATCCAGAATAATTCCACTGATTTCAATCAAGTTACTGCAATTTCCAACAACACAGAGAGCAGTAATGCCTGTTGTACAGGCATTGCAATTTTTTTTGCTGTTTCTTTTACGTTTTGTTATTTATTCCAAGTGCTTTACTGCACCTGCCTGTCCTCTCACCTTGATATTCCTTGCTAAGGTTTAGCACAGACCACCAGTGGCAGAGAAATTAGGCTGGTGATAAAAAGCAGCGCAAGAGATAATTAACCCAGAGAAAAACCTGTTCCTAGACCATTTCTGGAAAGACACGATGCTGGTGGGGTAAAAAGTCTATGTGAACCTCCACACAAGAGTGAGAGTAAGCACCAAAAGAAGGTGGCAGCCACTTCGTGTACGACACCTGCTTCCTCAATCACTCCTCATGAATATATGCAACGTACATTGCTCTCTTGGTGTCACACTTTACTGCGAGTAAAGGTCTGGTTACAAGAATTTGGTAAACCAGAGCAGCTTTTTAAGAACAGCAAAACACCAGGGCTGGCCCCTGCCCCTGGGGAACTTGTCAGACCACCGAGGATGGGCTGCAGCTCTGCTTGCAACCCGACACTGGGAAAAAGCTTCAGGGGAGCTTATTCACACGAATGTGAAACATGGAACTGGGCCCAGAGAGAGAAGGAAAAAAACCTACCTGGGGGAAAAAAAGAAGTATTAAAAAGACAGTGTAAAGCTACACTGCTGGATTCCTGTGAGGTCTGTAATGCTGATGTACAGGGGAGCTCTGAATTTAAATCCTAAATCCTACAGAAGTAGAAGAAACTCTGGGCTACGGAGGAAACAAAGGAAAGGGAAAGTGGAATTTGGGAAGCAGGAGACAGTCCAGTACGTCCTTCACCTCCTGTCCCCTGGGGGCTGGGATGAAAATAGCTATGGTTTGATTCAATAAATCAATGTTACTATTTAACAGGTCCTTTACCAATAAGTCATTCCCCAAATTCACAGATGCAAGTGACTTATCACTGCTCAGCCTTCTGAAACCACGTAGCTTGAGCCCGAGAGTACCGTCAGCAATGGCGAAAAGGTTACACATGAAAATCAATTATTGAAGGAGATGACAGTTCTGCTTCAGGTAAATATATATATGGTGCAATGCAAGAGCCAGGAACAGGAAGGGAATGCAGTTTCCTTTGCTGGCTAAGTATTTGCTATCTTGCAGTCCCCACCTGCAGCGCAGCCCTCTGAGACACAAAATCTAGACCCTTCTGGCTGTGTCCACCTTCCCAGACAGCAAACAAAGATGTCACGTACCAAATATTGCAAAATAATGGGCTAAATGTATAAGGACCAACTCCTAAGTTGCCTGTTTGCACAACAGGACAAGAAACTGCCTGCAACAAAGAACAGTGACTGTGCACAGATGCTGCCTCACGGGTCTCCAGTAGCTTCCTGGTCATCACTACACATCACGTGCCCCAGGTAATACAGGGCCTCCCACAATTAGTATCCAGATTGGTGAGCAAGAGACTGGAAAAACAGATGTTTTCCTCATCTCTGTCAATCAGGAACTAGCTGGGCCACATTAAGTAGCGATCATCAGCCTTTCAGAATAAGTACTTGGTGATGATGGATGGCCCAGTGCTGCTGTGGTTTGTGCTGGGTAAGAATCCAAACCAAGTTCCCAACATGAATAGGACATAGCAAAGGTTTCCCCAATAGAAACCTCGGAGTGCACAGGAGAAGGGTCTCCTCCAGGGAAGATACATGCTGACAAGAAGTCTCAAGAGTCAGTAAGAGGGTATCAATATAAACAGCATAAAAAAATCTTGCTTTTTCTTTCCTACCTTGCAATTCCCAGGGGAAAAAACAAACAAACACTAACCTCACAAAACAGCATTTCCTCTGGGATAAATGGGAAAAAAGAAATCAATTAAACATTAACAATTATCCCTATATATTTTCCACAGATGGGAGAAGTAAAGCATGTCCTAAAACTGTTAATCACTGTGGAAACTGGAAGAGCCTGCAATTCCTATGAGCTTTTACTACTCCCAAACTCCTTCAGTTGGCATGGATACTAGCAAGTTTCCATGCTTTATCCTATGAAGCAGCAAAACATCTCACCTCCTTTAGGAAAAATCACACTTTCAGAATGCAGGGACCAAGTGTATCAGCATTCACTGTGCTCATCAGCGGCAAATGCCTTTAATCAAAAAATCTGTTTGCCACTATTTGCACTCATAAACTCTTGAACTTTGCCTATGTCTTCCTGGAAATCAGTAATTTTTAATCCAGCAGCAAAGACTTTGATCCTTGTTTCCTTGATCTTTGTAGAAAAACCTCACACGCTCTATCTTTGCTTGAACTGTCGCGTTGCGGAAGGAAAGGGAGAGAGATCTTGCACGTGGCAGCTCAGACACACAACTGCTCTCAATACAGTAAGAATTAAGAGACCACACCAGTTTCGGCTGAGATGCTCCTGCCAGCCTTTCTAAGTATAGCACCTTCCGTCCATACCTGGTGCTGGAACGAGTCTCCACTTGTTCCTCAAACTGCAGCTTATTCTGCCCTTAGCCTATAAGCAGTGCACTTATCCTATCAGATGCAACAATTGCATCTCTTTTTTTCTTACTTAACTGCCTTGGAGAAGATAAAAATCACATAGAGGAGATGTAAACAAATCTTGTAAGTGAGCCAAATTACTTTTTTCTTCCTGTTTTCATCAGAATACAGGGAATTCTCTTGTTTACCTGGTAGAGTAAGAGCTGATTTCTGGGTTGGTTTTTTGCCGCACTTGATTCTATACTCATTTATGGAATTTTCTATCTCTTGCAGCTTTTTTACAGCATCGGTATACTCCTGCTTTCTTTTCTTCTTCACATTTTTGCAGAGATCTGGCTCACTGGCAAGTTTCTTTGCAGCTTCCACCAGCTTTTGCTGTATGATAAAATTGCTCTCCAAATCCTGCAAAGCGGGATCCTGCAAAATTGTGAGATAAGTTATTGGCTTGTATTCTGGGTAGAAATCATCAATGAAAGTTCTTGACTAGATCTACTTTTGTGCTAATGAAGTGAAATCTTGAGCACAAAACACAGAAATACCAAAGTTTATCCATAAGACAATCTCAGCATATGAAACTCTTAGCTCTTATTTCTATGACTAGTGTAAGATTATGAGATCTCTTGAGAAAGGTCCAAAGTTCTCAAGCCTGGGTGCCATAAGGTAGACGCTTAAATTCAGGTTTACACCACTAAGCCTCTTCCTCCGAGTCCAAGGCTGAAAACATCCATTTGAAATCTCTCTCTACCTTGGAGAATATATAAGTGGAAATTGATGCCGCCGTACCTACGTAACAGGGAGTTGGAGGCTTTAATTAATTGTTTGTCAACAGCTTTGAGATGCTCAGATGAAAGGCACTGCTGCGGTACTAAGCAACACATTATTAAATGTGGTCAGCAGGATTTTGTTTCAATAGCTTTTAAGCCATCTACATAAAATCAGTTTGCTGCAGACATGAACGCACCAGTCCTGTAAGCGAGGGCAGAGAGTTTTTGGTGAAAGACAGATACAAAGTGCCCAACACCTACTTACTACTTGGATGAAATAGCTTGTTAACAAATCTCACAAGGAACGAGGGGGAATAGTGTGTGTCCAGAAACTGCATATATCTGAATTACAGTATCTCCTGAGTCAGACTGCCAGCAAAGTTATACAAACTTAGCTTCTTGAGCAATATAGAGCGCTTTTATTTAGGTGGAACTTGCATTAAGCCAAAGATAAATCTCCTCCTGCTGTCACCTGTCACATAACTATGCTTACAGACAGATGATTTTGCAAGGGGGACAGTGCACGCCCCTGCCACGCTCTGGGTTCAAACAATCTCAACCTGACGCAAATCAGTGCTTGAGAAAAGCTCCCAGCCATGGGTTGGCCAAATGGTGTTTATGCACCTGCTCTGCTCTAATTAGCAGCAAAATGTCCATTAAAATTCAAGCAGCATGGCCCAATCAGTGGTTCAGCTCAGAGGATTTTAAGGCCTTTTGAAACAGCCAACTTCCTGGTCATTTCAAAGGCAGCACAGCTGAAATAAGGGCGGGACCTGTCTAAATTCCCCAGCCCATGCAAGCGACTGTCCCAGCTGCCTCCTCTTAAACAATCAGGGAAGAGCTGGATTATTTACAAGTGGCTTTGGCCACTGGTCTGGCCACCCCACCTCTGCTGTGAAAACAAACTGCAGCGCTCACCTCTTCACTGGGGAGCAGGTTGTCATCCAGCTTGAAGGCCGTGCCAACACGTCTTCTCACCTGGGGAGGCTCCTCTCCAGCGCTCAGAGGATACTCCTTGGGCATCTTGCCCGTCAGCTCCTGGGGAACAGAGAAGGTTCCACATGAAGGTCCGGAGGGAGAGAAGGGCTCTCACCCACCCCGACCCCAGCATGAGGTGCAGTTCTCACCGCCTCTCGCAGACAGATTTTCTTCAGCTCCTCAACCTTCTGAAGCAGTTTTTCCTGAAGNTTCTCACCGCCTCTCGCAGGCAGATTTTCTTCAGCTCCTCAACCTTCTGAAGCAGTTTTTCCTGAAGAAGTTTCTCTTTCTTCTTTAGTTCCATAATTTTCTCCTTCTTTTGTTCTTCACTGACCTCTGAATCCTGAGAGCCTGAAAAATACACTCTCTGTATCAGAGGACTTGCAGGTAAAAGTTCTTTTTTTTTTTTTTGCTAGTCAAGTAAGCAGAGATCTCCCCAAAGCAGCCCAGCCCAGCAAAACACTACATTATTCAAAGCGTAACATCCAGCTCTTGTCTCATCCAGCAAGCAGGCTTTTAGGAAAGCTGCACTTTTTCAAATCCCCATTGTATATACTTGCATGGTAAGTTCTAAGTATACACCCCAAAACCCTACCACCTAAAATAAAAATCATTGCACTAGCGATATCTACAATATACCCGATATTTGGGCTTTGACTTCACTTTCGAGGCAGATCCTGAAGCTCCTCGCTTGGCCTTCACCTGGAGGCATCTGCATGTGGCAGCCAGGCTTTCACTTCCCCCCGGTACCCCTCTTCCACAGTTAAGGGATTGATCTAAAGTCCACTCCAGAGCTGAGCTTTATTTGGAAGCATTTATCTTTGCTCGTTTTTGAGGAAGTTCAGGGCAATTCAACTCCCAGAACAAGTGCTTAAAATTAACCTGGATCACATTTCCCTCAGATTTTGATGAGGCTTTCAGCCATTCAAGAACTCAGTGGTAAACTAATATCAAATTATTCATGGACCAAGAGTATATGGGTACTTATTCATCTAGCATATTTTTATTTCCTTATTTAGTTATGGAGGGAAACAGCAGATTATAGCACTGATGTTACTGTTTCAAACACATGAACTAATACTCGCCTTCGCATACGTCACTGTATTTATCGTCATCTGGCCTCATTTTCCCTTTTAACATACACAAGCCCCACTGTACTTCACAACCTCGAATTTACACAAAGTATTACCTGATGAGATCAAACTGCCATTGCTGGCCATAATAAGCTGGTTCTTTGCCTCCAAAGTCACCAGCTTTGAAACCTTTGGTGTTCCCATCTCTGTCAGATCCATGGCGATATCATCCAAACTTCTGGCTGAAGGAATTTTTGCCTGAGGCAGTTTAAAAAAAAAATAAATAAATAATCTAGCCTCCTCATTGAGTTACCTCTAATTAACTTCAGAACACAGAAGATGACAGTTTCACACCTCAACCCCCACAAAATTAAGGACTAAAGCAACAGGATCATGCAGGAGCTGGTGGTGCACAGGGCTGTGCTGACGTTCCTCTCCCCCTCTGCCCCCAAAGCCTGAACCATCTCCCAGCCCCAAATCTCTTTGCTATTTGCACTGTGTTCAAAACGAACACGAGGCAAAAGAAAAAGCAGATTAAACACCGGGAGGTGGGAATTCCCTTTTCTGTGATTAAGCTTCCATAGCCTGTAATTGCAGGCAGACTGAAATAGATCGAATAACAATACTGTCGCTAATAGACTGCTCAAAAAGCTGACAAAAACAATTTGTAGTTTTTCTCAGGAGAGCAGTTCATCCATGGAAAAACATACACTGGAGGATATATGGGAAAGGTGTTGAAACTTACGCTCACAGTAAAATGCCTTATAACTTACTTTGCTTTGCTTTCTGTCCAAGTAAAACTGGTGCTGACTGATTGCCATCACCCAGATGGATTTGATCAGGGAAGTGTTTGCATACCAGGTTTGCACTACCAGTCCACTCTGGCCAAAGGTCCTTCTTGACACTGAAATTCTGAGGAGGTGAAAAGAAATGCAATTTCAAGACAGGTCTTTGAGGTTCAAAGTCCCAGATGCCTCTCTCTCTTATCCAGGCAAGGCTCAGCCTTTATTTTAGAGATGTGAAAACTCCGGTTTCCTTCCCCCCACCACCCTTGTGCTGCTGCCTTTCCTCCCTCCTAACCTTCCTTTAATTTTACAAAATTAAAGTGCCTCCTGGTCAAGCTTTATAACACTGAGCAGCAGCAACTACTGTGCCTTTTAGCTCACAATTGTGCTGCTGAGACCTACGGTTGGGTACACTATAAACCTAGAATGGGCGAGCAGACTGCCATGGGATCCTGAAAGGAGAGATCAGGCAGGATGAGGCAGCAGAGCATCTTGCAGCTCCTCCTGGCCCAGCTGAGAGGCACAGAGGTCCTGTGCCAGAGGTAGAAAGGACGGCAGCAGGAGAAGCAGAACAGAAGGTGGAGTCAGATATTCACCCTGGGCAAAATCTCTTTCTTCTTGGGAGGGATCCTGAGGGGAAGGCACAGGAAAGCAGCCTGCAGGTGAGCTCCCACCCCAGCCAGTGGTGCTTCTTCGGGCCCCTGCAGGCTCAAGCTCAGAGAAGGCAGCCATCGCTGCCAAGGCAGGGGAGGGAGGGCAAAAGGTGAGCAAGAAAGTCACGTCCGGGTCCTGCAGGCTGCATTCCTGGTCTCCTGCTGCACAGGCACGTTACAGCAGCCTCTTGGGGAAGGGTTTTGTAAAGTGAACAAATTTGGCCATGACAAATAGTCCTCCCTCTGCTCCCAGAACTCCCTTGGGTGACATCACAGGCAATTCAAGAGAAGGACACCCAGAGCTGTCACACAGGAGCAGTTGGTCCAGGTTGCTCACTATGGCTGTGACCTTTCCTCTGCAACATCACAGCACCGTTTGTCTATCACCCACAGCCCAGATCCCCAGCCTGTCCCGCTGAACGCAGGATCAGGCTCAGTGTCACATGGCCCAGAGTAAACTCAGAGGCACCTCCCATCCCCTACCACGGGAAGACAAATCCCCAGTCTGGGTAAGGAACCATCCCACTGCTACAACTGCCTCCTCCAGCCTTACCTGCGGGGGTCGTGTACTTCCACAGCAAACTTCTTTTCACGAAAGTAGAGATTTTCCAGCTGTTTCCATTGAAATAGCTACAGGAATTGGGAGAGAGAAGCAGAACACGGTCACTGCAAGAATCACCAGTCTCTTCCCCGCAAGGTTATGTCATTTCAGCAAATTACAATTCCTGTGTATGTTCAGCTATTGGCACGGACTCAGCAGTAACAACATTCACAACATCAATTAAAATAAGCACATACATAGAAATGTATAGGATGGCCCTCAAGTAATGTCACACTCTTACAGACAATGCATTGCAAATTGAGGATTTTGCCTGTGACAACATCTGGTTCCATCAATGGAACATTTATTTTCACCACTAGAAGCTCACAGAGATCTTGGGAGGGCAGCTGAGGTCCTTTTCTCTCCGATTAAATAGAAAAATCTCTATACAAAGTAATTGCATAGACACCTATGGTCTCTTCCCTCAGTCAACACATCCCCAGGGAATGGCAGCAGCTGGTGGAAAACCAAGACCTTACTCTTCTGAAGACACTGGGTGAGAGATTTGGCATGACATTTTGGAGCAGGGGTACAACACGTAGAGAGAAAGAGCAGCTACAGGAGGAAGCCACCCCACAAGACGTACTTCTGTAAGGAAACCACAGATTTCCTGCAAAGTGCCAGCTGGGAGAAGAGATCAAAGTCAAGCAGGGCTTGGCAGCTGCACCCGTGGGATCAAAATTTCATACAAATCTGCTCTCCCTTTGCACCAGCATTAGCCACCCTCCGGGGATGATCCATCAGGGGCTGCATCTTTTCAGCCCAGCTTTGGCCAAGCCATCCCCCTGGGTGCAGGGTTCTGCGGTACCACCTCCTGTCCCCTCTCCAGCAGTGCCCACGTGCCTGGGCACACACACAGACCTACACGGCTGTCCTCAGGGATGTCACCTGAAGATGACGGGGTGTATCAGCAGTACAGGCTGTAGTTCCCAACCAGCCACCTTCCCGGAGCTGGAGCCCAGGCAGGGGTACACGAGGTGCTTCCACCCGGGCTGGGCAGGTAGGGCCAGCATCAAGTAGGAGAAATCAGCTTGCAAAACCAGTGATCCACCGAGGCACTGGGGTCACCACAGCGACTCCCTCCCTCCCCACAGTTTTTCCAAAGCTTCCATGGGTGCAGCCACCACACCAGGAGTCCCCAGACACAGGACATCCCCCCCACCCCCGACCTCTGCCAAAGTCTGACACACTGTGCTCCGATGATGGAGGAACTTCAAGTTTTGCAAAAAAATTATGTATTGCGCCACGCTGCATTTGAAACATTCTTAACATGGATCGTAAATGAAGCATAACTCAGCGCACATGTTTGTTGGGGAAAACTCCAGCTCTTCCAGTGACCTTTCCCTCTGTTTAGTTAAAGCTTTCCTTTCTAGTACTACAATGTATTATTAGATCCTGCTAGATGAAAAATGTAGCGAGGGGAAATGTCATTTACTTGGACTAATAAGTCACTTTCTAAAAGATCTGGAAGTNAAGCAGAATCTGGCCAGGTCAAGGTTTGTTTCCTGGGTCTTTTTAGAGAAGGTGGAGGTGCAAATCTTCCTGATCACAGCTCATTAATCAGGCACCTCTGTGCACCAGCCAGACTCCTACCACCCAGATGCTGCTCATACAGGCACATGAGTTTAAGCTTCCTGAATTTCTGCTGCAATTCTCTTTCAGATACTGTAGAAACACAGAACAAAAAGATATCGTCCTCTCAACCCTCTTTCTCATACAACAAGAGGTATAACTGTAGTCTAACGAGGCACAAAGCAGACACAGGATGCTTAAGTTGTGAGACAACTTAATAAAAGAAGTAGCTGTTTGTTTTGTTTTGTTTTTTTTTACCTGGCCAATCTTGCATTTGGTTTTGAATAAAATGCAAGTTTGTCTGGGCCCGACAGCAGGAACTCACTGGCTCGAAAAACGGCCCCATCAGGATTGCAGGCAGGAGCTGGCAGAGCCCCCGTCTGAAAAACGTGCAAGAGAGCTTCCCAGGGGCCCTTTGCTTAGTATTCCTACCAGCCTAACACATTTTGTTTAAGAAAAGACTTTAAAAATCATCTTTTCTTTGCAAGGGAGTGAAAATCTGGGCTGTGTGTCCAACCACTGCCGCACCAGCCCCGGGACACAGCATGTGCCAGGGCTGCACCCAGGATGTTTCCAAGGCTGATGGCAAATTCCGACCAAGAGCTAAATTACCTAGATCTTTGGTTTTAGACCCAAAGGACCCTTGGGTTAAGGTCAGCGTGGAAGCACGAACCACGCTGCAGCGTTTGCCTTTCCCGCGGGAAGCATGTTCAAAGCACATCGTGGTACACGTGGTGCCTGTAAAGGGGTTCTGCAACCAGCATGCCAGGAACTGGCTGGGAACAGCAATCTCCAGACAAATCTGGCAATTCAGACCCAGGGAATATAAAAGATTTCTGCCCCCAGGAATGCACCCCACCCCGATGAAGGAAATTACCGCCCTGCTGGCAACGCTGGAAGAAGGGATGCATTTCAGCCCCTCCGCTCCGGTTTGGTGTCTGGCACACTACCTTCAACTGAAATCTTTTTTTGTTTTAAATTGCTGTGCCCTGGCCACGGAGGGAGGCACCGGAGGAGGTGGCAGGAGAAACTGCCCCACCTGCAGCAGCTCCTGAGAGGAGGCGGCAGACGGCTCCCACCTGCACCAGTATAAATTGGCAGAGCTCACCTGGAGGCATCCTTCATCTCTTACATATTAAGCCATTCCTCTAAAAACCTCTTCAATCACAGGTTTGTTTTTTTTCCTAATTCATTGCAGTCCATCCTTGCTCAGTTCTCACTAGCATTAACAGAAATCAGAGATGTCTCAGCACCGAAGTGTCCCAAAATGCATGTTTTGGGGCAGATGGCACTCAAGGAACTTTCCCCACATCTGGAAGGAACTCAATTTCAGAGCAGTCTTGTAAGAGCTATGTGTTTATTTTAAATAATTATGCGAGCTTAGTGTCTTATGTCTAAATCAATGGCTTCTACTTGGTGAGAAATAAACACCGTCAAAGAAATCTCTGCCTAATTAGATCCACCTGCTGAGAAGCCTGTACAAACACTGTGTGTTCTGAACCAGTCAGCAAAGCAGGACAGCAAATTTACGTTATGGAAATGTCCTGCAAGGGAAAACTTTCAGCATCAGCTCTTAGTATATGTTGAATTAAAATAAAAATATCATAAATATTACCCATTTCAAAACTAGTATATGCTAATAAAATACACTTCTGTAATACACACATAATGTATTCAGGACAACCAGCATTAGAATGAAAATTCTTGCAGATTTGAAACAATACCATAGTGAGATTAGTTGTTCTCCTCAGACATTATAGTTCATTTATCACCAGGGAGTCGCCCACAGAAACACAATGAAGTGGGAGAACAAGTCAAAAAGCCAGCAAGCTGCCTTCTCAAATTCCTGTCCCTCAGAGGATCACCACATATTGGCTGAACGCAGAATAAACTCAGACCATAACACACACTTCATAAACAAGACCAAGCATTGTTTATCTCACCAGCGAGAAGAACTGGGGGAGAGATAAAAGGGAGATCTATTCTGTTTTGAAACGGCATATGAAGTCCTGGGACCTGTTTTATACTTTTCCTAATTGATTCAGAGGAGACTGGGGACAGGATCTTGGCTTGCCATCCCACAGCAGGCAGGAGGCATCTCTCGGTATTAACTGCAGCTGAAGAGAGACTGTGTTTGCGAAGCAGCAGGACTGCAGAGTTAATCCCAGGTCCGAGCCGAAATCTGAACAGGAGTTGCCAAACCCAGGGTTTTTTATGCCCTGTGAGACTTCAGGATTATAATCAACCGAGCCCAGCGTAACCTCCAGCCAGTGTGGAGCCGCTGCTTTTATCTACAAAGACAACTTTCATAAATGACAAAAAATAATTCTCGATTTTCAGCCTATTACAGCACTGGAGCAGTGCTCCCCTTGGCTCCCATCAGCTCCCAGTCCCAGGAAAGGGGTAAAACCCATACCCGCTGCGCTACAAACCGCTTCCAAAGCCATACCAGCTCTCAGGAGCCACTTACAGCAACACAACTCCTTTCTCCAAACCATCTCGGCACAACCAGCAAAATATTAATAGCCGGACTCAAACCTCCCCAGCCAGCTTCACACGGAGAGACAGACACAGCAGGTTCTCCTGGTCCAGCCCGGAGTCACACACCGTCCTCTCCACACGCTCTCCCCACGGATGACTGACGGGACATGCGCAAGCGCTGGCAAGGCCGGGCGATAGGGATCTGGAGATTGCTTCATAGCCAGGTCTGGCGTGCAAGTCGTTTCCTGTGAAGGGTTCTCAGCCCTGGACTTCACACAACAGTGTTGATCCAACAACAAAATCGTGGGATAACCACTGTGCTCCGAGGCTCGTATTTAGGTCTCTCTGCCTAAGGACCTACTTGGGTAAAGCCAGAAGATTTGACTTTTTTTAAAGAGGATGGTTATATTTGTTGGGATTTAATTGACACTGCATTAATGGGTGTAGTTAATTATATATATATTATTTTATTATTACTTTTAAAATTTTATTTTGAATGTGGACTTGGCTCTTACCAGGTACCTATGATGAACACATCAAACAAATGCAGCTACTTGTGACAGCAGCCATTAGAACAGCAGACAAGACACAGGGAGTGGAATAAACCCCCCTGGTGTGAAATTCAGCCAGAGCACAGGCACCAATTCCAGTTCAAAGCCTCCCACCTGAAATCCAGGAGCTTTCCCACTGCAGCCAGTATCAGAGAGGTTTGAACACCCAGGGATCACTTGTATCTTTGAAATTAGGAAATTTCAAAGGAAAATTAGGAAAGCTTCATTAGACTTGGACTCAGCCTTTGCCTTTTGAGTTAATCAGCTGCATGTATATTTAAACATCACTAACTGGAGAAGTGGAGCACAATAAGGATGCTCTTTCCCAGATGGCTGGGGATAAACACAACAGCACTTTTGATCCACAACATAAACAGCCGGGTAACATCAGCACAGGGCAGTTGTGAGCTTGGCTCCATCCCGAAAAGCGGAGCAAGAAAATTCTGCTAAATCCAGCAAAACTAGCACCTCTGCTTCAGAAGACAGGCATACTTTACATGACCACTCTCCTCTTGCCTGCTGCTTTAGGAAGGACCACGCTTGCTGACTCCTCAGAGATTCAGGCCAGCCATACAGATGCTTCTCTCTCTGAAATATATTCTGGTACATTCATGAATATGAACAACCAACAATACTGGTTAAAAGGAAACTTCTGCCTGCTGCATCACAGGCAGCAAGGCTACAACTACGCTGAAATAAACAGCAGGATCTTGACATTTTAACTCCAAACCCAAATTTGGATGTGGGTGCCTCTCTAGACCCAGCATCTGCTCCCCCCCACCACCTGCCCTGAAAGCAATCTGATTCCAATTACTTCCATGGATCACATCAGAAGTGCACTTTGCATTTCAAACACTGAAACACTTTTTGTATGAAGAACTTTTTGTATGAAGAAACTGTTTGCATATTTAGCCACACGTTAAAAGTAGTCACGACAAGCTGTGGCTTCAGTCACTTTTGTCCCCTCCTATTAATACCAGAGACAAATCCATAAGGATACTACAAGCCATATCCATCCCCACTTTTTCAATCAGCTTATTGGCATTAAACTTTCCCCTCTGCCTATCAGCTCTTCTCTCCCATCTTCCCCTGTTAATCTCTACCATCTGTTGTATGATTATAATTACAGTAAAGGAGACAACTACTATCATTCCCATTGTAACACTTCCATTGCAGAGGTGATTTTTGCTTTTTGTTTTATTTTTCTTAAACAAAACTCCTGCTGCATTCAAAGGCAACACCTCGTAATTGACTGTAGCAGGGCGTGACTTGGTATCTGGGCCCTGCTGACTTTAAGAAATTTTCTTGATCTGTCTCGTTGATGTTGTAAACTGAAATCCCACAAGCACAAAAACTGCTTGGCGAAGCAATGCTTCTAGCCAGGCAGACTGTATTTTCTTGGAGAGCATTGCTGGTCACAGCTGGACATCTTGGCTAGAGAATGATCCGTGTTTGACCTGACCAGATAATCTTGTAGAGGTTGCTTAAGAACAGGGAAGTGCTCAAGAGCAAGAGGAGCTCCTTGATGCTCTCCTTTGATCATCAATGGCTGCATTAACATTGACTTGATTTTCTAGGGTTCCTCTTGTGTCACTGTCATCTTAGAACAGGCGCTGTAAGGAGATCTGGGGCTGAATGAAGTGCTTGACTAAACAAAGCAAAGGAAGGATGTACAAGTTCAACCTTGGGTACCCAGGTACATAAAAATACACCAAAAGAAACCAAGTCATAGCCTGCTCTGGAAAAAGAGATGATCATGTTGGAAGCATGAAGGGGAATTACTCTTAACAAGGAAGTTTTGTTAAGCTGTGTTTTTTGGCACAAATACACTAAACAGTATCATTTTGCAAATGTAAAATTCCCTGGCAGGAAGCACACACTTCATGTGAACTCTTGCCCAGATCATTTTCGGGGAAGGAGAACAGCAAAACTCCAGGTCTCCATCTCCTCACAGCTTAGATGTTCCAATGAAGACATGACCAGAAAGAAACCGCACATCCCCCAACCCAACAGTGTGGCCCCTGATGTGCAGTCCTGGCTCGTTTCCCCAGCCAAGAGGGCTAAATAACTCTTCAAAGACTTTCAGGGCTCAGTCCCATCACAGCGAGACATATGTGGCTGTGGGACTGGGCCAGCTCCCAACACATCGTGTGCTTGGGCTGGGTGATGGGCTTCCAAAGCCATCAGCAGAAGAGCCTGTTGGGGCCTTTGAGGGAGCCAGGGACTTTCTGCCCTCTTTAAACAAGAGGGGAGGCTGCTGGCAGAGCTCGCTCTGTGGGAGACACGCTCCAAGCAGGGGGGTGGAAAAAAAGGACAACCTCCAGTTTTTGGCATTTACTCTCAATCCCACCCCTTACAATTCACTGCATCATGGAAACATATAGTTGCCTAATGAGGCCTGCAGTTTCACGCACTCCCCCTCGTATTTCACAGATATCAGTGGAGCCTTTTATCAATCACTTCACACACAAAAAACACCTACAAAAGCCAAGTGAAAACACTGCTCGAGTACATGGCCTTTAGTTCAGGACCTGCAGAAACCCAATTGCTTTGTACTTCTCTAGTGATCCCCGGAAGCTGCCAAAACTCCCGTGCAAGCTGTCCTGAGACCACCAAACTCAAGACAAGACAGAAGACAAAGCTCCCCAAAGGGAGTTTCCACTATCTGTGTGAGAGGCGGAGCTTTACTGCCCCAGTGACAGCAGAATTCTCCTTCTGCCTCCAACCCTTGCCCTTTTGCTCACTAGTCTAATAAGCAACAGCTTAAAAAAGTATATTCTGACATACAACACCATCCCACATCACCCCTGAAAAAAATTAGAAGCAAAAAAACCTTACTTTTCTGGGCTTAACTTTGTCTTGTAAGTCGTACTGGCCTATTCCTTTGTAACTTATTCCAAGCCACCACGGGATTCCTTGTTTATCCTGAAAAATAGAAGTCTACATGAACCAAGAGCCACTTAAGAATTAAGCAATTCCAAGATTACAGCCCACTGCATTCTGTGACAAGTACGAGTAGGTACGGAACAAAGATATTTTTGCAAACAAATTGATGTGAAGTGGAATGCTGGAGTGAATGTTGAAACTTTCTCCCTCTGCCTTCTTAGGCAGAAGCAAGAAACCAGGTGGTGGTTGTGCAAAGTGGACAAAAAAAAAGCATCAGTGCTGCTGAAACAAGGGGGTGTCACTCATTGTAGGAAGTGGGGGCGGAGGGGATATGGGACCAAAAAAAACCAAACTGTGGCCAGTGACTGCATCCACTAAACTCAGGCATGGACGGCCACAGGAGGAGAGAACAGCACAAAACATCAGCTTCTCAAGTACCACAGTCATGGCCATGACCCAAAAGTAAGGAGACATCACCTCTGCTGAGCTCTTCTGCACAGAACACTTTGGGCCCAGGCTCTGCTCTACAAACAGGAATAAATGGTGTAGTTCCATCACTCTCCAAAAATATTTCTCAGTATTTCCCCACTCCAAGTATGCACCCTCTAATCAGCGGCCACTTAGAAGTAGTCTTTTCTACATTGTATTTTTTTTTCCTACTCGATTAGAAATGTCTCTGGGGAAACTATTAACTGCTTTGGATCTAGAAGTGAGAGCCAGTTTAATTAAGCTGATACGCATTTAGCTCCTCATAGGATTACAGAAGGTTTTACAAAGACTCCTTTCTGTCTTCTGTAGCACATAACGCTTTGCTGCTCTCTGGAAACAATTTTTAAAGAATAGTGAAGGGGGAAAAATTATAGAGGTGAAAAATGGGGGGTTTAATTCTGATAGAAGAGTACTGAATCATCAAACTACTCCTATAGGAATGTAATCACACGTAATAAGCTAAGCAATCACATTATCTATGGGCATTTACTAACCTTTACTCCATAGTAATGAACTCCATATGTTGGCAAAGCTTCTACCACTTTCATGTACCTGTAGACAGATTTATAGCGTATCAGATGATTTTCTCTGGAGGGAATAATATCTATTAACATATTTTTTTCACACATACATTCAGGACATGTCATTTATCATTTGCATTTTTTGAAGGTCTTAATAATTGACGGCCCATGTTTTCAGTAAAAAACTTAGCATCCTGGCTCGGGGAAAGATGTGGTATTTTGGCCCAGATAAAGTGAATGGAAAATCTCTCATACAAAAAAACATTCAATCTCTTATCAGAAGGTCAGAGAGCTGAAAGTGAAAATTCTGAACTGAACATGTGAGCCTTTTGGGAAATGTAGGCGGTAAAGACCTGCCTATAATTATTCCGTTATGGTGCTTTGGTTACAATGGATAGGCTCCAAATGAAAGCGTTTACGCAGTTATACAACTGTTTCATGAGGCAATTCAGACAACCACTGAACAGACAATTTTTTCCCTATTGAAAAAAGCCCCTGAATTATTGAGACAGAACTACAGGCATCGAGGTACATGAGAAAAACTACAAGTTGTCTACATCGTGCAACCACAGCAATCATCTCAAACTTCATGGTTTCTAACACATCTCACTGCATCTGCCTGTAGGAAATACAGTAATATTAATGGTAAATTAAGAATAAAATTCCACAGGCTCCGTGTAGATCTTGTTCCTTTGAAAGCCAAATTCTGAACTTCTCAACAAACACACATTAGTTTTTCTTTTACGGGACCTAAGTAAGGTAACAGTCACCCTTCAGAGTTTGGTGTGACAACTAATTGATGGTAAGCAGGGTATGGAGAAGAGTCTTCCAATAAAGTAAAGTCCAAATAATTAATTTTAGATATGAGGAAACATAAGCTTAACTGGAAGCCTGTGAAATCTGAAATTTCAAATAATTCAACTTTAGAATATAACTCAATAAAAAAGAACCTGGTAGATACAAACGGTAAAGTTTGCAACCAGTAATGACCAAACCAGCTTGCATTTGCCACTTCTCAAAAAAAAAAAAAAAAAGTAAAAATATCATCTTCACAAATTAACAAGTGTCATACTCACTGAACAATGGCTTGTCCTCTGGTCAGACCTTTAATTTGTATATAATGCTCAATTACTCTGTCCTCACTGCAAAGCAAGCACAAAACCCAATTTAGAGGCTCAGTGACTTTTTTTGTGTGTGATGGCATCTGTCGAAATTCAGATGCCTGCTCAGCGTGCAGAGAAGTGTCCCTCTGTAGATTTCTCGCTCGGGTTTTACATTCTGTTTCTTACTGATTTCTTTCCTACCCTTCATTAAGCAGCATGGAGCTGCCTGGCTGATCCCCGCCATCGCATGCCGCCTTCCAGACTAATTAATGAATCATTTCGGATCAGCCTGCTCCGCTACAGACGCTGCTGCAGAATAATGGTACTAATTGTATAAATTCATTTTCACATTCTAAAGGACCAAAACTTCAAAGGATGGTTAATGGTCCGTATGTAAGGCAGAAGAAGTTAAACCAGAAATGTTTTCCTTCCAGTGTATTTCCCCCGACATTTCATAGGTGAAGAAATACAGAGTTGTCAGCAATGACCTTTTTGCATTTTTCCTGTTATATATTTCAACATTTTGTTTAAGCGGAATGTAAAATAAAATATGCATTTAAGTGTCAGATATTTGAAAGCAAAGAAAAAAACAGCAGTATTCATTCTGAAAAAAACCCAAATCATAACAAAGTACCGGTATACTTGAAAATCCATCAGGTACACACAAAAAAACCCAAAACAAATGAGGGAGTCAAACTTGCAGAAAGGGCATCAATTCCAAGGAAACAATATCGTTGATTCACCCCAAATGCTGTGTTCCTTTACAGCAGATTCAAGCCTCGACATTGGACCACCTTTCCGTTTCCAGCTTCTCCACCTCATTTTCTCCCCACATCCCATTGAGGAGAGCAGCTGGGTGGGCATCTGCCAGCCAGTCAAGGTCAACCCACCACTGAAGCTCTACTGAAGAGCTGAAGAGCGAGGTGCTCTTTGCAAACCCAAGCTTGGCTGGAGTTCGGATTTCAGCTCTTTCTAATGCCCGGTCCCCACATATTCTGATCCAGCAGTTCCTGAACCAGCAATTTAATTTGAGCAAATTCTCAATGAAGGATTTGCATCAGCTCTCGCCTAATTTATAACCTTCTAAAAACTGGAAATGCTTGAACACGAGCTATTAACTCCGGGTCTTATGTCATACAAGCTGAAAACTTTTAAAAGAGTTTGCAAAACTGTTTAAAAGTGATCTCATCTTTACCATTCATAGCAATGATTTACATTTTAAATTAAATAGCTCACCAGTAAGCGAGTGATGGATGCTCCTGCAGTGTCTTGGTGGGAAAGACGGGCAATGTCTTCAAGTCTTTTCTAGTGTTTTCATCACTAAAAAACAAAAATGGCACAGCGTCACTGCTAGCGAATCATAGGTGCAATCATTAGTTTCAGCAGAAGGAAAGGGCTGTATTTGCTACCCAGGAACATGGTGCATTGCCCCATATCAGGCTGTCATAGCAACGTAACTCTATAGGCCCTCTCACATGACAGTGATGTATACGGTGTCACGCAGACTCATGGTGTAACTCATTATACAGACACGTAATTCTCAGGCCACCGCGGTGGGAGCACCGTATCAGTGTTTACTTTGCACACACTCACTCTGTTTGCCAAGCGAAGAACGAGCCCTGAAACAGCTGCAGAAGGAAAGCCTCTGCCCAAAAGCAAGGCTTGCAGTGCTAATTTTTGCTTTAAAATCCTATCTCTAGACAATACATTCCACAAAGCAGCAAGGTATTTGTCAAATCTCAGAGTTCAACACCGATCTGATTCAAAACAAAGGGTTTCAGTTCATATACTTTAAAATATTTTCACTGAAAATAGTTTTCCTGGACTGCTCATTCTACAGAAAGTTCAAATATTTTGGACTCCAGGCCCAGCCTGGAACAAAATAAAAGGGGTTGAAGTATGAAGTATGTGACTGCACTTTGTCACAAAAAAACCCAACCATCCCAGCAGAATATTTAAAAACCTATTTACAGGCATCAGTAAAATGGTTAATATTTTCTCCTTATATGCTCCATTAATTAATCAGCTGAAACTTGCACACCTCATTTCTGCAGGATTTCTGCGTGCCTTCGCAGCAGTGCCAACAAGCACGAACACGACTTCTCTATGTATGGAATGCATCAGTCACATCCATCCACATCCGCCTCGACCTCTGCATCCAGCCTTTCCTTGAAGGTGTTTTCCTGCTCCTGACCTCTGTTTTCATCAGATTCCACTCTTAGAGATTCCATCTGAGCTACGTCCCCTCTCGTCCCCCAAAATGAGCACCCTGTGCATCAGTAGAGTGGGCCAGGGCACCGAAGTCTGCTCCACGGGCACACTGGATCAACCTCTGCAGATGGAGGAGGCAGCAAACCCCCACCATGCTTCCATCTCACCCGGCAGATGTCACATGGAAGGTGCAGTAAATTAAAGGTTTTTGTTCCTTGGCGAGCACGGGCTAATCACTCTGCAAGCTCCTTCCTCAGCCCCGACAATGTGCCTCAACCCTGACTAAGGGGGACCACCTTTGAGGATGAGGAAACAGTTCAATCAACAGCCTATTTATTCTCCAGCGTCTTTGATGAAGTTGCCAAGAAGGGGGTCAATTAGCACCGAGGAGCTGTTGCTGCTGAGCTTTGCCAGCGTTCCTCTGCCAGGAATATGCACTTTTCTTTGCAGGCTGGCCAGCACCCAAGTGCCACAAACGGGGACATCTGGATAAAAAAAAATCAGGATCTCTCCTCCCAAAGCTCACAAAAGCTGAGGGGGGTTTATTCACTTCTTAAAAGCCCATTTTGATGGGATCAAAAGGCTATAGGACATCTTGGCTTGCAATGAGAAGGTAGATTACCAGCGGTTCGTAGGGACACGTGAAAATGCAGACAAAGCACACCCTCCTGAGGCCACAGAAACCAGAGCAGAAAATAAAAACAACCCCAAACCAAAAAACCAAGCCCTGAGCAACCCGGCCTGATGTCACCACTGATGTTCTTGGAGCAGGAGGTTTGGCCAGACAACCTCCTGAGGTCTCTTCCAACTTAAACCATAGACTCACAGGATAATTGATTATTAAAATAAAAATTTCCTCCTATTTTTAAGCCTGACTCATAAGTGCAATGGCTGCCGTAGCAGTCAAAGTTGGCAGGGAAATGCAGTGAAGTAGGAGGGGTTTTGGAAGGAAGCAATAACAAAAAAGCTCATTTTTACCAAACGACAGGGCTGTTCCTCTAAATATAGATTCTCAACCCACAATATTCATAATCAGAGGCTTAATGGCTGGTCTCTAAACCCCTATTTAGAAACCTTGTTGCCGGCGAACAACAAAACGCCCAAGTAAGGGCTGAAGCACTAACAAGGCTGGTGTCAGGAGGTGAGAGCTGAGTTCTAGCAGAGGCAGCTGGGCAGGGGGGACAGGTGACCCCCCAGCTGTCACCACCACAGCTGGGTGGAGAGGTCCCAAGCTCTCCTTTGCAAACCATCATGGAGCTAGTAGCCTTCTCATCACTGAGATTCTGCAGAAATGCCTCGAATCCTGGCAGCTGCGTCCACCATGCTCTGAGACCTTTTGCATGATGTGTGGCCTCCAGTGGAGCTACTCACCTTCCCATTCAGCAGTTGGGCACCTCACCTCTGGACCAGGTTGAGTAGCTACTTACTTCATCCCCATCAAACATCAAAACCAGGATGCTAGTTAAGCTTGAGTGATGAACAGCAGCTCATCAATATGCAAATGTCTACCAATGAATTTAAACCAAACACCAGCCAGCCAGCACACCCACCTCCCCGACATGATTTATAGGCTCTGATCTGGGACATATAGAGACCAAAGGGTTGCCATCATGTCTGTGACATGACACGTGGCATGTCCCTCCAGCACTGACCCGGAACCACAGGCCCTGGTGCAATACGTTAGAAGGCAGAGTCTTCAGAATTACAGCAGAGCTGGACCTTCTCTGTTCTTCTGCCAACATACAAACCCATTCAACTTCTCACAATAGCTGAGAATACACTTTTTTTTACAATGCAAAGTGTGCGTTTGGGACCTGGCTTCCTGAAGGGACCCAACCTCATACCCTCAGGTTCAGACACACGTCCCCATCCATCTGCAGCTGAAGAGAGTCCATCCAAACAGGCTTATAAGGCCTGAAAGTGTCTGAGAAGCTATACGAGCATGAAACAATCCTAGGAAAACGTAAAAGACCTGGGAGAAACAGGGCACAGCTCCTCGCATGCTGGATGCCTTCAGACAGCGCAGGATGGCACGCAGCAGCCCAGATCTGCTGACTGTGCACCCAAGGATTAGCATTTGGGATGATTCATGGCTTCGGGGATAATAAAAGCCTCAAATGGTCCTCCCCCTCCTTCCACAGAGTTCATTATCACTTCATCTGCACCGAGGAGCCCAAGCACGTCTCCCCTTGACCTTCAGGATCACTTTCCCAAGCCCTCCGAGACCCAGCCGCTCCCCAGAGGTGACAACTCCAGATAGCAGGAGCGACGGTTTGAATTATTACCTGTTCCTGTTTGGTTTCACAACGATCACAAGGCGATACAGGACTCACAGGGCAGACAGCCCCGGCTCCAGATGTCCAACCGTCTACACTATCTACCAGCCAAACACACCAGTGTTGTATCTGGCGTGTCCACGGTCGGTTCTCATCAGGGCAGGAGGAGGACTAGGCTGTCGGCACAGAGAGGCCCACTCGCATTTAATCTGACCTCTGCTACGGAAGGGGGCTTCTTGACTGGTGGTTCTTGGCATAATTTCAATACATAAACTTAAACCGCCCAGAGTCAATGGGATAGAGTATTTTTGGCAAAAGGTTTGTTTATTCCCCAGGAGGAGAATATAGAAAACTCATCTGAAGTACTTTTCCACTACAGAGAAGAATTAAAGAAAACCAGCAGATGGACCCTTTCCTTCCCATTCCACCCTCTAAATGGGAATTTTCTCTCTGGCCGACATCGAGCAGAACTTGAATTGATCCGGGCAGTGTAAATGAAAATCTACATCAGACCCTCCTCCTGCTGAACTTCAGCTTTTTCCTTGATACTGTTCATATTTAATTTTCTGTCCCAACATAAGCGAACACTGGGCAAGATACTGTCCCCAGCAGCACACCCTGCTCACCAGTGCCAGCTCTATCGAGATGGAAGGGCAGCTTGTGTCTAAAATAAGCAATAGCAGTATTTCAGTACATAATGTACTATGAATAGGAGTTCCCACATTCAAACTCACTAACTCTAGCAGCAAACCAGGACCAACCCCACATGCTTCCCACAACCCACTGATGTTACAGTGAAATTTTAGGCATCTTGCTAAAACTCCACCAGAAATCTTGGAAGGAATCAAGCCAAATTATCACAGCACGCTCTGCCTAGCCCATATTACTGAAAATTAAAGAGAGACTAATACACTTATGCTCCCAGAAAGTGCATCTTCACAGCTTCTAATCAAGTGAGACGACAGTCCCTGCTAGCCAAAGAGTTATAGAACTGTGCTAATTAGGACCATTTGTCAATGGCTGCCCAGGCTTTTCCCTGCACCCACTGTCAAAAACAGCTTATGCCTGTTGCTAATGCAGGTAAGAGCTAAGATGCAGTAAGATGTGGTTAATGAGATTAGCATAAAACATTGAAAAGCAATCGACACACCCAGAGCAGCAAAAGCAATATAATGGACTACAACATAAAAGCTTATCAGCCCTCATCATCTTTGTAAATATTAACAGCTCGATAAGGATGGGACTTCAGACAACTTTTAACTGACTAAAGCGATGGCAGGTGTGCCTGCCTCTGCTGAATTGTGTTGATAACACTTTATAAAGTAGGAATTTATCACCTGGGAAAGTGCATTGTATAGTGACTTTCCTCTGTTCTTGAAGCCTCTTGACCTCACATAAATACTTACTCTTGTGTTGCTTTGTGATCACTAGGGTAAGTCAGCTCCTGGGTCTTTCTGAATGTCACTATTTCATATTCGGTTAATTCTCGAAACGAATTTTAGGCACACCACAGGTAGCATTTAGAGTCGCCTTGTTTTTAGAAAATACTGACTGATCTCTAAAATTAAGCTGAAAGTTATTTTACCAGCACCTAAAAATCAGCAGACAGTTCTGAGAACTGCAGGTGAGCTACAAGGAAATATGGAGCTTCACAGCAGAAGGCGGTAAAGTATTACCCTGCATCATGAAGATGCTTCAAAAACTTTCCATTAGGATTTTTCTTCTTATCCTGTTCAAGATATTTAGAGCCAGCAAAACAAATAGAAACAGCACACAATTAGATTTGATACTTAAAAGCTGACAGTCTAAGTTTTCAGAGGCCCGGTCAGGCTACTCAGATGATGTTAGTGATGGTCTCATTTCTTGAGAATAACCATTGAATTCCTTTGTTACACGATTACAAGCAATGCTGTAACAGTACGAGAACATCCCTTGCTGCTGCCCACAGCTCAGCCTGGTCCTAAGGTGACCTTCTAAGGTGACCAGACTTAGTGTAGCATCACCAAGATCTCTGGGGAGCTCCATTCTGTATGTTCACAGATGAGAGCCGTCAACACGGATCATCGCGCTGCAGCTGGACCGCTTCACCAACAGGTGCCTTTTCTGTAGGCTTTTGTTTTTTTCCAAATTAAATGGAAGGGCAGAGCGTGGCAACCTCACTCTCCCTTGGAGGTTGCTCTGCCTTTCAAGGTACCACAAGAAGCAGGTGTGAGGAGGAAGCTGCAGGGCAACCAAGGGGAAAAAAAATGAGCAGGGTTAAAAGTGCAAGATTAAGAAAGGGGGGGGAAGGAAGATAGAAGAGGGAAGGTACGGGCAGAGCCGATGGACTTAGCGGCTTTCGAGTATGTCAGAGCAGCAGGATCTTGGCAGCAGGACTCCGAAATGCGCTCTCTGACAAATCCTCTTTTGTGACAAATGCCAGACATTTCCCATCACTTCCCAGCCTCACAGTTTATGGTCTGCTGGCACACTCAAGAAAGTTATTTTTCTATTGAAGGAAGACTAGGATCCGGAAAGACCATGAACAAGGGGCTCCCGTTGGCACAGGACATCCAGAGCCCACCCTTAACCCCCAGCCAGCGGGGAGCTTGGCCTGGGACTGAGCTGCACAGTCTGCCACTTGAATACCTGATAGGGACCGCCTGCTCAGAAAGATATTTGAAGGAGCATTTGTAAGAGCCTTCCAAACCCTGTACATGAAAAGGAACATAAGCAGTGCAGATGGCTTTTTTCAACACCTGGCTCGTTATACATCTACACTGTGGCCATGCTGTGGATTCCCTCGCTGTGCTGCAGCAACAGCTTTAGTTTCACAGCTTGAGAAGGACCTGCACCAAACATAACACGTGGCTGGGGCTGGACAACCCTTCCCCATGCTTAGCACAGGCTGGGCCACAGCCGTGGACCTCTAGGCCTGACCTCCAGCTGCAGATCTGCTCCTTTAGGCTAATTCCTCCACTTCCCTGGCCCTGCCTGACTCTCTGAAAGAGCAGCAGCAGTGCCCATGGATCTCACAAAGGTTTGGTGACCCTACTCACTGGGCTTTGGAAGATGGATCAAGAGCACCACAGCAAAAGCAACGTTTCTCTTATCCGCTATATGCATGCACCTCTCTATCAGAGGACATGGGGACCAAACAAGAGCATGGGCTGCTCCCAGAGCCATCTTGGTGGATGAGGCACCGTTCGTATTTCCACTTTGCAGATAAGGAACAGGATGTCAATGAAGCAGTTCTCCACAGCTGGGAAAAAAATATCTGTGACCTGAACCTGCTCTAAATTCTCAGTTGTTCCTTTACAGCTCTTGATGTGAAGTAAGAATATTCTGAAGACAAAACCCTTTGGTTCCCCAACACCACACCTACCACTGCTGATGGCTCCTGGTCCCATGGAAACTGGGGCAGGACATCCACATTGAAAGAGCTGCTTGGCCACACTGACAGCACACGTTGTCAGTGCTCCTGTCAGCCCAGACAGGAAGCAAAGCAGCCCTGCTCTACCTGGGGATTTACTGCAGATTGAAAGATGACTATTCACAGTTGATACAATGCTTGAAGGATCCCAAACCCTTCCTCGCAACAACAGACTGTTATTTCTAACATCCACACTGTCTTCCTGTTCACACAAAAGTCAGATTAGCCATATTAGTCGTGGGTTTTTAGCATGTCTGAGTGTAGCAGCAAAGTTTAAAGCTTGTTATCACAGCCCTGTGTGCTGATACAGAGATACGTGGAACCACAAGAAAAATAAAGTATCCAAATAACGATAAAGACCTGACAAATCTGCAAAAGCAAAAAAGCTGAGGCTGAAAAGCTGTCATTCCATTTCCTCAAAGCACAAAATACACCCTACGTGATACATCCCAACCATCACAGGGAGGAAAAGCAAACGAGGTGTTTTGTTTTTTTTGCTTTTTTAAAAAGTGAGGATGTTCTGAGTCAGATCAGAGCCCAAAGTCCTGCCCACAGCTGATGGCGCAAGACTGGAGAAACACTCTGTAGGCCTGGGGAAGTTTTCCAGATATGCCACAGAAGGGAGGTGAATAAATACATTATAGCGCAAAAGCCATGAAATCTAATTTTCCACAGGAAAAGGCAACATCCTTTAATGCTGAACCTGTACTTGTGGGAATTTCTAGGGACAAGGGGGAGGGTGTCTTTCACCTAAGGCTGTGGAGCTTTGCCATGATGCTACTCCAAGGCCAACAGCTACGACAGCAACGTGTCTGACTTGTCCCCTGTGAGGGGGACATCTTTTGGGGTGATGAACTTTCTCTGGCCCCATGCTTGCCTCGTCTCTCATCTGCTTTGGATGCAGAGCATACACAAAAGCCCTCCCTAGGTGGGTGGCTGTAGCCATGGTAGGACTGCTACTCTGAGTTAAAAGTGCCTTACAGAAAAAAAACACCAAAAAAGAAAATAAAGGACTGTGGAGAGGCACTTAAAGCGGACAAAACACAACCACCCCTTTGCCACCCCTCAGGAAACTGTAAGAACATGAATGAAATCTAAAAATGTGCATTGCTTACCAAACTGCCATAATTATATGTAAATATTAAAGTTAGACTGCCACATGCAAGTAGTAAATCCCCTGAGATCAGGTTATTAAATTACTCAAAACAGCCTCTTTTTTTCTCTCCATGTAATTCTTTGCTCATTTCACCCACAGTGCTTCCACCTAATTCAGCCTAATTCATCTGCTGCATAATAAGCACACTATACAAATTCCTTGTTAGCCCTTACAGAACTGCTTTAAAGTAGGAAACTGTAAAAAACCATTAAAATTACACCATAGCAGAGATGATGTATGCTTTGGTCTGCCCTGAACTGTATGAATCTACAAGTAGCACTAGTAGAGAACACCTGAAATTCTGTGAAATTGGGGTCTTGGTTATATATTTTTTTTGTAATTGCACCTGTTTCACACAGTGAATTTCCACTTCTTATTGAAAAATAAAACACCAGGAGAGAACAACATTTTCATCTTAGAACTGCTGCCTAAGTGCTCTGGGAGATGGAGCTCAGCACCTCCTTGCCCGGCTCCACTCCGCAGGCTGCCTTCACTCAGCCACCCATTCCCCAGGCTACACCGGGCTGTAGGACCCCAACACCAAATTGCAGTGACTCACCAAGAAAAGCAGGACCTGCACATGCTGTAGAAAAAATTACAATTTTCAACCAGCTTTTATTTGAAGAAAGCATAAAATTGAATTAAGCAGAGAGCTCTTTGTGGAAGTGGGTATCCAATGCCTGTCAAGCAGGGGAATCATTATTGTTGTATGAAGTACACATCAAACATGATTTTCCCTAAACTTGCTTATTAACTAGCTCGGTTCATTAGATGTTCCCAAATACAGCGAAACAAATAGTCAACCCCCTCAGCAAACAGGCTCTAAGTTAATAGATCTTTGCTCATCTTGTTTCAAGTAAGTTAGTTACTGCAAAAGAGCGAGCTCAGGAAAGCACACGGCTGTGTTTGACCCAGACAGAGTTAATGGTTCATGAGCAAGTGGCCAGCAAGGTATTTAAAGAAAAAGTGTGCAGAGTGGCAGCTGAAAGGCAAAATACACAATGACTCAACTCAGCAAACAAGCAGCCATGGAGCACAAGGAACACAACTGCAGGCAGAGCCAGTGCTGAGCACTGATTTCCAGCGAGGAACCACAGCCCATGGGGAGCAGCGGGTCACGCTGGAGAAAGTCTCTACAAACATCACTGCAAGGGCATTTAAAGAGTGCACTTGCACAGGAAAGAAAATCAAAAAGTAAACCAGCACTGCCTATGGCAGGCACCAGATGGATGCCTTGAGAGTGAATCCTATAGTGTGAATCCTATGGAATGAATCCACCAGCTCTGTTGTGTCACCCACCGACACACATGGAAGGAAAACACCAGGGTCTGAGAGAGGCATCCAGACTCTGCTCAGGTCTTAGGTCTCCACATGAGGCCAGGACAAGTGTCCCCTGGTAAGCCATCCACAATCCCAATGGCCCTGGAAAAGAGCTTCCAGTGAGCAATTCACAACAGGCCGCCTTCCCCAGCAGCACAAATAAGAGGAACAGGTCTGTGGAGCAACAGGGTTTGTGCTGGAGACCTGACACCCACACCATACCCATTTCAGGACTTTCTTCAGGCCAGTTCTACCCTGGCCCCACCGCCTAAGCACCTGCCAGTGGCTGGCACACACGAGGTGGATTCAATCCGTGCCACATGGACCCACTTTGAGGTCTCCAAGACCTCTTCAGGATGCAAACCTGGGAGAGGAGGGTAGAAACAACGGGGGGTTTTGCCCCAAATTTGTGTTTCTGCTCCAATCCCCATCCTGCACATGGCCACACCTCGAGTTTTGGTCATATGAACATGGTGAGATTTCCAAAAACAGGCTGGGTGAGCTGCCTCAAACAAACCTCAGGTGTGTCCCGTTTCTGAAGCTGCCTTAACCATGGGGTAAGCAGCACAGTAAACAGGTGCTTTGCTATCAGACAATTATTAACTTCTTTCAAGCAGCTAATTTCTAGAACTGCCCACGTTATCCTCTCCACATTCTTTTCTACCAAGAGATTTTGCAGTTTGTCTGGGAAAATAGTCACCTTCCCAAGCAAACTCTTCCCAAAAATCTAATAGTGAGCGCTCACTCTTCATTAGGAGCAAATTGTTAATACCAGTTTTCTGCACCTAGACCAAGCACTTCATTTTTCTTCCCCCTCAGTGAAGTTTTTAAACTCGGGAGTTTCTGAACCAATTACTCCACGGCCGCGGTTTGCAGGAGTATCTTTCACACAAACCTTTTCCTTTTACAAACTGGGTTTATCACCCCTGTAATGATAAACCCCGGTGCCTCACACATGTCAGCTATCAGGAATTCATTATTTTGTCTGTGTTATGTTATACCAGTCGGGAGTTATCTTTGCAGCCCACAGGCCAGAATCAAAACCGAATGCGTCAGCTATTTAAAGAAAATGGGAGCCCTCCTCCAGCAATTTAATTAACTTTCAGGGAGCACGGCTGGGTTTCAGTCCTGGAAACGTTACTGGGGAAAATGCGATCCAAGATTATCAGGCAGAAAATAAACTTTTTTTTTTTTTAAAAAAAGCTACTTTCCTTATATAGTCCCTGTAGCTAATCTGATTTTAATAAACGTTTTTCTAACATTAGAAAGACAGCATCTAGGACACGTCAGTTGTAAACTGTCTCTTTCCATCAAGCTACAAATAAAAATAATACTATATACTATTGTACAGCATTTTTGAGGGCAGACGCTGTAGCCTGTAAACTAAATACGACTAAGTCACTAATTTCCCAAGGAGGCAAGATTTTATATGTTCTATGTTTACATGACAATTACTAGACCAATCTATTATTTCGCATGCCTGCCAAGACATTAGCTTTAAAATTTAACTAAAATGTCTAAAAGAAACAGAATATGGACTCTTTTCCCCCCAAAACTGAACCATGCCAGAAGCTGCAACTTGAACCAGACTCTTTGTAAAAACCTTTGCATAGAATTTAAAAACTAAGACTTTGTAAAACCAGGCCTGCAGCTTTTTTCTGCTTCATTTGCAAATATAAGAGTGGAAGAGTACAATTAACTAGTGTGTAGTGTTTCAAAACTCCTATTAATGACTAATAGTTTGCTTTAGGTTCTTACTACAAGAGCCAGAGAAAAACTGACGGAAATTCAGTTTGAACAGAGAAGCAGTCAACTGGAAACCATAGATGAGTCGTGAGAAGCAAACACAAAGCATTACATCCCTCCTCTTGAGCAAAACGTTCCCACTCATTGGACAGGAAAGCAGAGGGACGGGGATCTGCAGCATCTCAGACTTGCTGGGAACATCGCAGCTGCAGGACTCTCGGAAGGAACCAGGGCAGCCCTGACACCATCTCATGGAAGGGGAAGAGGAAAAGCTCATCCAGCATCCCTGTGACACGCTCTACATCACACAGAGGGGGGAATTATCTTGGCTGGGATCACCAGTTTGGTAAACAGGAAAAGGAACTGGGCGTGCGCGAGCTACACCGATCGTGGTCGCTTCTCATCTTACTTAATCACTCCTCCTGCAGCTCACCATCGTTTTAGACTGTCCTTGAGAAACCAGAGCTGCCTACAACAGGCAATGGACATGCTGCGGGTGCAATTTTGAACCATGTATTTAAGTTTTATCAAGCTATCTTAAAAGCCAGAGTCCTCTCAAAGTGGACTTGGTGGTTTATCTCACATAAAGCCTCTCTCCACATGCTAAAGCTCATACCCTTGTCCTAACAGCCTCACCCAGGACCCCGGGATCCAGTTGTAAACCACCTGCAAGGGCAAAACGCCCAAAAGCCTGATATTTTCACGCTGTCAGTGCTACCAGACTTCAAATCACCTCCAGAGTGAACTTTCTGGTGTAGAAATCAAAAGTTTTCACTTTCTCCAAGCGCCCACAGGTCAGTTTGCTCCCTGAAAATAAACAGATTTCAAAAGAATGTGCTCACCCCCTCAGCACGGGGCAGGGGAGGGTGTTTCTGGGGAGATTGCTGCTCTCTGCCATCCAGATGTTATCTGAGAATTTGAGCGGTGGGTTGGGAGAGGGGTTACTGCACAGCCACAGGAGTCTGAAGCGTTCAGACCCTGGTACTGATCTGTCTGTTCCCAGATGAAGTCAGTGGGAATGTCACACGGACCCCTCCACAGGACCAGTCCCCATGGAAAAGCTCCCTACAGGATGTGTGAAAACTCAGCCAGGCAGAGATCACCAGCGTTGTCTGGACTGGCCCATTTTTCACTTCCAGAAAGCTAATCTCTAGGACTTCAGGCAATTCCAGTATTTACCCACATCCATTCAGTACTAATCCTATATTTAAAAAAAAAATAAATTAACCCATGTGTTCTCACGTAAGCAGAAATGGTGCAAGAGCCACATTCCAGAAAGTGATTCAAAAGTGGAATTGCCAAACGACATCGAACACGCCAAAGGCAAGACACTGCAAACGGAGGCACCGCTGCAAGGACGTACCCTTTGTATCACGGGCCAGTTTGGCAGGGGAGACCAGTCCCACACTATCTTTAAGATACGCCGGTAATTAAGCTAGTGCTTTATCAGGGGTGGTCCAAACGACCACTTGTGATATGTGAGATGAAATTCCTTCACTTCTGGTGCTCGCCGGGCCTGGGACAGCTGGCCGTGCTCATGTGCTGTGGAGGCCCAATATATGTTTTGTTTAAGAGAGGAAACAATTGCTGCAGCTATTTTCACACAAGTGTTCAGGGAAGAGCTGCGCTTGGGAAAGCAGTCTTGTAGCGCAGTATTCTTCCCTCCCATTTTCTTTAAATACTTTTCAAGGTAACCATGGGCAATCCACTCCTTGCAACGCATCCACAGAGGCATGGAAAATAACCACAGACATAGTTCTCGGGCATGTGAAGCAATACTTACAAACCTATTTATGGCAAATGATAAGGAGGTCAGTGTGAAGTTTAAGCCACATAAGGGAGGGCTTTCACCACAAAGGTAGTTTCTAACCTTAACCCCTTTTCTTGAGACTTGAGAGCACGTGCCACCAGTTGCTACAGCTTAACAAGTTACTTCTTGTCCAGTGAAAGGTCTTCTCTGGTTATCTGTGCCTAAACTCAGCTAAGGTTAGGGTGTCTTAGGGTGTGCCTGTGAAATCAGGCAGAATGAGTGGTCTTTCTAGAGAAAAAAGCAGCACACAGACTATAAGCAATATACAGCGGGTCACAAAGCAGTTCTACAGCATGACCAGGAACAGAAACTGTCTGTACAGCTAGCCCATCCAGTTGATCTTAGTCACAAGGACTTCTTTTCCTCCCTGTGGGCAGGAGAGCATGCCAATAAAAAGGAGGAGACTGTGATGGATTTCACAGAGCGTGTCCCTCAGTGGAGAAGGGATGGCATTTGGAGAAGAAGGGATCTTGACAAGCAGAGTATGTCACTACCAAAGACTTTGGCAGTCGGACATGACTTGCTCCCTGCATTTGAGCAGACAGCATTTTACTGAGCATTTCCAAGGCATGGTTCTTGAAAGCTGCTGTAGCTAAAGCGTAAACACACCTCTCTCCCCACATGGAAACTCAACAAGTAGTAAAATATTAACATGACCAAAGCCAACCTTCTGAATTTCTATTTGCTTAGTGAGCTGTTTCTAATTGAAGGTCTTTTCCCCTGGCTCTAACAGGTCCAAGTGCGACCCCACCTCCTCCCCACGGCCGGTCATCATAACCAATGAGTGGCAACAAGTAGCTTCCAAGGCTAAGCCCAGTCTGATGATGCAGCTTCAGACAGCTAAAGCCCCAGCAACCGGGTCACACACCAGCTACAACACAACTGTGGGGTCAAGTGTGGGAAGGGGGAGGCCCCCAGGGCAGCTGCAGAAGAAAGTGATTCATTGATGTCCAGCACGGGCAGCTGATGGGCTCCGTGTCCCTCCAAACGTGCTGTCACTGTACGGGCAGGGTCACGGGCAAGGTCACCCCAATGGACCCGAGCCACAGTGCACAGGCTTTCTGGTAGGAAAGAGTGGGAGCTTGTCTCCCTGTCCCACTTCAGTGTTTGGGGAGGGGAGCAAAGTGGGATGGCCTGAAAAAAAAAAAAACCACCCTGTTTTGCCTCAGAGCCTGCTCACAAAAGGCATTACTCACCCTGCAGACTCAGATTTTATCCAGCCCAGCAGCACATATCACTTTCTTCAGCCACTGCTCGCGGCTGGACTTTACCCCCATTTCTGATTGTTTGCAATACAATGCCAACCCAGAAAAACACATCCATCAAGCACAGCAGTATTAGAAAGGAAAATGTTATTACCTGGAATAGTCCCCTTTAGCTTCCTACAATTGAAAAACAGTGACAGAATTAAAACATGATCTCTTCAAAAGTCCTCGATTTTCCCAGCATTGTTCACTTCCCCACTCCCACAGCTCCACGGCCAGATCCTGACCCCAGCTACGCCCCGTGCAAAGCATGGAGCCTGCCTGCATATATTCAAGAACAGAACCCTTTAACACTTCCAGATGTAGATTATCCACCTACGCCATAAATAAAACCGCTTCCAGAATGGGGATGAATTTCACATTGCAAACCAAATGTCAATTTTACTGTACGAGAAGTGAAACACAATTCCCTCTCCAGCCGACCGCATCCAGCTAAAGGGCAGCTTTACGAACAGGTCAGCACTTGAGAGGAATTGTGCTCACTCCAGATGAAAACAACGGTTCAGGCAGATCGAGCCACCGCAGCTTTGCGGTGGCATTTTGTCACTGAGAAACTCTCACTGGGAGAGACCCCCCCCAACAACTTTAAGGTAGAATTTTATTTCTTACAAAGTGGTAAAGAACCAGAGTTTAGGTCTGAGTACAACAAATCTTGATTAAGAAAAGGAAAAACTGGCATAATATATTTCAACATAACAGAAGTATCAAAACCACATGCTCTGAAAGATTCACAGGCATAATATAGCAACTTGAGCTACAGTAGTATACTCTTTGCTTCCCAGATCTCCGGAACATACTTAAATTAGGCAAAGTGATAAATTAGACAGAAACCTGCCAAGGACTTCCCTTGGTGAGTTTTTCCTCTCCCCTCTTTCAATTTGAAATTCCCAAAATAGACATTTCTTTTACTTGCCTATAAGGAAAAAACAGCTCCCAACTTTTTTAGCTCCCCCTCCTCCCAACTGCAGAGACTGTAAACAACGCTGCATGGTTTTGTCTTTATAAAGGGGGGGGAACCCAAAAAAGCAGTGGGCAGCTGAGCTAAAAGAAGTCCAAGTTACCGGTTATCACAAAACCCACCAAATGACAGGAGGAAGAGCCACTTACCTGCAAAATCAGAGCTGCCAACTTGAAGACGGTCTCACTCTCCACTTCAATCTGCCCCTGTTGCAGGGAAAGAGAAGGACATGAAGCGTGTGTGTCTGTGTGTGCCTTGCACCGCCCCGCACAGCCCCGCACCGCCCCGGTCCAGCGGGGGGCTCCGGGAGGTGGCTCCCGGCGCTCCGGGAAAGGCAGTGCCACCCCCTGTCCCCTCCCCGCATCCCCTTGGCGGCCACCCCCTTTTGTCAGCGTGTACACACAAACACACCGTGACATAGCCTTTCCTCCTCCTCCTCCCCCAACCCCCCCCCCCCCCCCCCCCCCCCCCCCCCCCCCCCCCCCCCCCCCCCCCCCCCCCCCCCCCCCCCCCCCCCCCCCC